>JAJIYU010000087.1:0-73595 GCA_030144865.1 Tinospora cordifolia | reverse complement strand
ATGACCATTTACCCTTAGGTGATAAAATTACCGTTTTACCACTTAAGGTCAAATTTCACCTCTCGGGCCTTAAGTACTTGTCTTTGGTTTTTCTTAGCCCTAAGAATTCAAATTTATACTTTTCAAGTATTTTATTTTATGTTTATTTACTTTAACTATTATTCAAAAAGTTTTATAAGTTTTTGAGATGTTACAGTATCCCTGGTCATACTCTGAAGGGATGTGGGTTTTTTACAAATTCATTTCATGAAATTAAAAGAGATGTTACAGTATCCCTGGTCATACTCTGAAGGGATGTGGGTTTTTTACAAATTCATTTCATGAAATTAAAATAAGCATGGCATGCAGTATATCATTTTATTTAATAAAAATCGGGATTTTTAATATAATACCAATGTCAATTATAACACCATAAGTAAAGATTACTTACAAAATTAATGTCCAACTAGTTTCTAATATCCAATAACAATTTATCTCGACAACACAAATATAATCCTGTCGCCAAAAATTATTTTATATGTATCAAACCAAATTAACTCATTTAATTTAATTTTATAAATTATTTTCAATGTATTTATAGCTCATATTTAATCAAATATATGCATTTGATCTCATGTATTAGTGCATGTTAACTTAAATATGCTCAATAATCTTTAAGATCATTTTTCTGCTCATATAAAATATTTATAGTAGAAAAATATTAAAAATAGGTCTTCTAATTATATTTTCATTAATGTTTTTGAATTTTGATAAATAACCCAAGTGATCAATTGCTATTCCAATTGATATACAAAATTTATAAATTTGGTGTTGATGGGTATGTATTTTTATTCCTTACATTTCTATGATATCTCAATTAAAAATTTGTTAAGGTTTAACATACCCAAAAGCACATCCTAAGGTTATGCAACTTTGAGTATTTATTTTGACGTCTACAGGACAAACAAATGAAAACTAACTACATATCTGAGATCTATATATCATTAAGAGTGTATTGATATTTTGGATACTACTATAAAACACTCTCTACAGTAAAAATTAGATTCTTAGGATCATAGGATGCAACTTATTTAGCATTTTTGTAACAAGAATGGAGAAAAATTACCTACCTACAGGTCAAATCTGTCAAAAAATTGAACGTTCCCTTCTATTTTTTTCCCTTTCGCTCCGTTTCGTGGTTCTCATGTTCTGGAAATGAACATAAAACAAAGAAGAGAATTGAGAGAGATGAAATGCTTCAGCTGGCCCACTAATGATATATAATTCAAATAATCACTTCCTTTTCTTTTCCTCTCATCAATTCTTACTTGCTCTCAAACCCACAAATTAACATTTTATTTTATTTTAGTTTTTTGTTTGCAACTTCTCTCACCACCACATACAACATTTATATTTCTTTTTTCTTCCTTTATTATTTTATTTTCTTTTTCCCCTTTTCTAACTCATTACACCCCACATATCTATTAATATAAATGTATATATATACATACCCACTTATAATATCTATATTTATTATTCATAATTCTATAATAATAATAATAATAATATTTCTATTATTACTACTACTACTATTATTATTAAATCACCTAAATTTATTTAATTAAAATTTTTTATTTCCTAAACCTCTTTATAAATTGCATCTTTTTTCCATGTGACATTTTTTATACTTATATCCATGTGTATAGTATATGTTTATACACACATATGTCATGTCCACATGTCATAAAAATTATGAGTTGTTACACTATGTATTCATATATGGCGGTACTACTATATCATAGAGGTCTACTAAGCAAACATTAATTGCTACATTATCAAATCATGTTGAAATATTAGCAATTCATGAGACAAGTTGGCAATGTGTTTGGTTAAGATCAATTACTCAATATATTGAATGAACTTGTGGTTTATCTTCAAAGAATGGTGCTATAACAATATTATATGAAGATGATGTTGTTTGCATCGCACAACTAGAAGGAGGATAGATAAAAAGAGATAGAACAAAACATATTTTGCCAAAGTTTTTCTTCACACATGATCTTCAAATGAATGATAATAATGAAGTTTAACAAATTCGTTCAAGTGACATTTCGATAGATATGTTTACAAAGGTTTTGCCGACTACACTATTTGAAAAGTTTGTTCATAACATTATGATGCATCAGCTTAGAGATCTTAAATGATATCATCAAGAGGAAGAGAATAAAGAGGAGCTATTGATTAGTGCATTGTCCTTAGCTAAGGTTTTGTTTCCATTGAGTTTTATTGTAAGATTTTTAATGAGGCAGTTATAACAATATTATAAGGCTCTATATGAATATGTATTCTTTATTTCTTTTAGATTTTTTTTCTACCGGGTTTTATTTAGTAAAGTTTTAATGAAGCATATTCTCATATAAAAGACATTTAAAGGAGGAGTGTTATAAATTATAATATTGAAATATTGAATGTCTTTTTAACTCCTTAACATTTAGTATTTTGTAACCTCTAAATTCTATAATGTCTGAATTAATGAGATTATTTAAATATTATCATTATGGTTGATGTAATTTTGCATTCTAAAAATCTATATAAAGGGTCTTGTTTCTCGTAAAAATCATCAACAAAGAGAATAATTCACTCTTGAAATTATTTCTTCTGTTTAGTGTTCTTGAGTTTTCTTCTTCTTTTCTTGAAGAAATTTTTACATTTTTAATTAGTTATAGTTTGATTAATAATAATTTTAATATTATTGTCGTTAAATAACATGACTTTCTATTGGGTTTTTATGTATTAAGGTTTTAATGAAATATATTCTCATATAAAAAAAAATTCGAAGGGGGAGTGTTATAAATAATAATATTAAAATATTGAATGTTTTTAACCCCTTGACATTAAGTATTTTGTAACCTCTAAATTCTATAACATTAAAGTTAATGAGATTATTTAAATATTATCATCATGGTTGATGTAATTCCGCATTTTAAAAATTTATATAAAAGGGTCTTGTGTACTATAAAAATCATCAACAAAGAGAATAATTTTTTCTTGAAATTATCTCTTTTTTATAGTGTTATTGAGTTTTCTTTTTCTTCTTTTAAAGAAATTCTTATATTTTTTAATTAGTTCTAATTTGATTAATAATAATTTTGATATTATTGTGTTTAAATAACATGACTTTTTAAATTATTGTTGACTTTGTAATCTTTATTAAAAATAATTTTTAATATTTTTTAAAAAAGATGTGCTCCTATAAAATATAATGCCACGCACTACTCTCTCTCTCTCTCTATAAATATATATATATATGTGTGTGTGTAAAGAGGAGGAGGAAGGGTAGTTTTATCACGGAGGCAGAACATGAGATCATGTCAAGGTAGGTGAGCCGTTTAATGCGTGCCTTGGACGGGCAAACTGAGGCGTTGGATGTTAGAAGATGGAGACCGGAGACGTAAATTGTACCTGCACTTTTGCCCCCTGCGCCCCACGTGTTAATAGAAATAACATGCCACGTGGACCACTACTATTAGTTGAATGACTTGACACTTCTTCCCACCTTCAACTCAAAGCGACAGGTAAATTAACAAGAAATTGGTACAGAAGAATACATCTTCCCAACTAATTATAAAAATCATAAAGCTTAATTAAATTATGAAACTAGCTAAACAAACCCTACTGCAGCGGATACGGTTTTTGTAATTTTTAAAATATTTTTTTCTTAAAATTAGTAAATAATTCTTTATTTTTTAAAAAAAAATTAATCTCACACACCTGACATCACGATGCCCCCTTCAGTTTTTTTTTTTTAAATTTTTTTTAAATGTAAATTCTTTTGGGTGATTTGTTTAGTAGTATGTTAATTAGGATTCAACTAAAAAATACAGAAAAAAAAAATATGAGTTTTACAAATGACCCAACCTAAAAACTAGATTAAAACTTATATTTTTTGAGTTGTATGATCGGGAAATTAAAAAATTTTTGAATTTTGGTCATTATAAAGCCATGGATTTATTGTGGCTTATTACAAAAAAAAAATAAATGAAAGAAAAAAATCATATAAATATAATTTTTAATATCAAATATTATAACATATGATCTGATGTGTATTTACATCATTAAATAAAAAAAAGTAATGCTCTCTTGAAATACACACCCATTAATCTAATGGTTTCAAGTGTATATTGTAACGTTTGATGTTTAGAATATAAACTATGGGTGCTCCTAAAAAAAAGAACAGAAAGAGATAGAGAATGAAGACGAAGAAATGATGTTGGTGGAGGATGATACTCTAGGTTTTTTTTTAATTGTGGGTGAGGATAAAGTATGCAAACTAGGGTGGAGACTTTGAGATGTAATAGTAAGAGGGGTGTACATAAAGCACACGAGTGAGACTCATCTAGTTGCTCTCTTAAATTACATTACAGTGAAGTGTTTTCAACTCAAAATTAAAACGATCAATAGTTCTTTTTTTATCATAAATAGTTGATTTTCGCTGATTAAGGGTTATTTCTCTAATTTAAAAGATAATAAATGTATTTTAATCTCTAATTAACAGTTAGATATCAATAGATCTACTAGATTATCATAGTGTTGTTTTTTCTAATATAACTCAATATAGTGAAAACTGTGGTCTAAGTGTCTAGTTTAAACTTGGGCATACCTTCATTTATATATCTTTATTAAAAGGGTAACTCAAATGATTTTATCGTGTTCAAGTTTAGCAAGATACATAAATCACACCTAAAAAGAAGAGGATGTCTTCCAATGGTGGAAAACCGATTATCCCCCCTCCCAAAAAAAAAAAAAAAAATTGTGTAGTTTAAAATTATAAAATGCTACTAATTTCTTAGAGAACTTACATTTTTAAAGTGACTAAGGTAGTATTTGGGAACTCTACTTTCAACATTTATAAAAATTAAAGGGTAATAAAAAAATTATTTCAAAGATAATTTAAAAAACTTTTTCAACCTTTAATTGAAATAGAAATATAACCTCTATTAAAAAAAAAAAAGCAAAAACATTTTGACTTATTTAAATAGAGCTTGAATATCTACTATAATTAGAGGTTGGAGTTAAAATAAAAATAGATGTTAAGTAGAGTTACCAAACCATTAATCTATTCCCAAAAGAAACCAAAATATTGCAGTGTTGTAATTTTCTTAATTCCCGAAAATATTCTGTTAATTGAACACTATAATTGCAGAATTAGGTTAAGAACTTTGGAAAAATTAAGAAGAGTTATAATAAATTATATTGACAGTTAGGAGTAATCATGCATACAATATACACAATTAATATGTCTGTATATTACTGAGATGCAATAAGCTTTTTCAGAATTCCTTGTCAAACTTAAAATGAGAAAAAAAATCCTTTAAAAGAAGGAAAACTTAGATAGAACTACTAATATTAATTTATGTACTCAAAAGAAGAAAATTTCAAAAAAAATAAAAAAGATAAAAAAAAAATTCCACTTAAGTAGATGTAAGTTAATAAGCTACCTCTTTGTACATGTAAGATATAGCCATAAATGGAAAAAACAATAAGATTGTCTTTAATTGATCTGCAGCTCTTTCAATAATCCTTGCTGATTAATTCCACCAAAATATTAAATATATATATATATATATTACCAACATTTTTCTTTCAATGCTATTCCCTAATGAATTAAAAGTATCATTCATACATTGAGCACTTAAATAGCTAGGGAATGACAACTAGCTAGCAAATAAATTCTCCCATTCTCTTCTAAAAACCCTAATTTTCAAGTCAACTCCTTATTTTGTGCTAGATTCATATTAATACTTTAGATCAACCCATGAGATGTTTCCTAGACTATAGAGTCATAAGTGTACACGTGTCAAGTCAACTAATGTAAAAGGGTACTTATTTTTTAGTACCACATAATATAATTCATTATTTTTCATGGGGCTTTTTTTTTTTTTTGGAATTCTAATCTCTTCATTGAGAAACTTAAATGGGAGAGTATTACTATTCACAATTATTTGATAAATGAACGATACTTATCTTAAGTTGTGTACCGATTTAATTAATAGTTATAAATATTATAATTATGTAAAAATTTAATTTTAATAAATATTTTCGTTACTAAATTAATCATAGATATTGTGAAAATGGAAGGCGGAGCCATATACATATGACTAACCGGATTTTGAGGATGGATTGAAAAGCGTTAAGGGCAGGCATTAAAGAAGGGTGAGTGCAACGACTTCGAAATGGGAATTAAAAGCTTGTAAATGAGGTGGGCGGATGAACATTCAAGAGTGTAATAAAGGGTTTAAAGAGACGGGTAGGTTAAACTTTAAAGCTCTATTTCTTGTAATGCCTTTCAAGCCACTGTTCGGATCAAATCAGCTACCACCCATCTGCTGCTGCGCCAACAGATCATGATGATGACAGCAATGGCATTGGCAATGGCAATGGCAACGTTGCCGTGATTGCTTCGGTGCATGTGCAACTTAATTCATGTATCTTTTCTTCCGTTCTTTTTTCTTTTCCTAACTTAATAGCTTCCCACTGTTGAAGCCATTAATTATTAAGAAGAAAGGGCTCTGATTTGTTGGTGAATCCAATAATATTATTATCACTTTCCTTCCCTCCTCTCTGTGTCTCTCACTCTCTTTCTCTCTCTCTTTTAATGAAATTACTTGTAATGGTGGTGTAGGTGTTATTTTGGCTCTTGTTTGCACTGAATGAGATGAATACCTTACGGAGAAGAAGAATTAAAAGATCAGAGACCATGTTGTTCATCAAGATACTTCCTCCCTCTCATCATCATCATCTTCTTCTTCTTCTTCATCTTGCCATTTTAATTTTCTCCTTTGAAGCAATATCATCTATTTCAACGGTTTCATCAGCAGCTGTTTTGAACTACACCCATTTTAAGCCTGTAAGTAGCTTGAGACTTGCTAGGATTCAAAGGCATTTGAACAAGATCAACAAACCTGCGCTCAAGACCATTAAGGTATATATGTATAAGTATTTATGTAGCTGGTCCTTTTTTCTTTTTTGTTGCCTCTTTTTTAATATTTTATTCTTAGTTTTTTGGTAAATTTTTCATCTGGGTTTCTTCGTTTTGAGGTTTTTTCAGAGCCCAGATGGTGATATTATAGATTGTGTTCACAGACACAAGCAACCAGCTTTAGATCATCCTCTTCTCAAGAGCCACGAGATCCAGGTACCAAACCTAACACTATACCTATATTGTTTAGTTACATATATTAATCTTGATTTCTTTCTTTTCTTTCATTCTTCTCTTATATATGTATTTATGGGCAAGTACTTGTGTATGTATGTATATATGTATGAATGGAATAGCGTGTACCATCGATGATGCCGAAACTGAGAAGAAAGCAAGGGGAAGAAGGTGCTGTGAGTTTAGGGGTAAGAGAAGGTACTATTAATGGAAGTACAGCTTGGCAAACATGGCATCAAAGTGGTGAAGGGTGTCCAAAGGGAACAGTTCCTATAAGGAGAAGTTCAGTTGATGATGTTCTGAGAGCTAAATCCTTGTATCATTTTGGAAAGAAACAAAGAAGATCATTATCATCCATGCTTCTTAATAGACGCATTGATGCACCTGATGTTGTTAGTGGCAATGGCCATGAGGTATGTATGCATATATATTTATATTGCATGCCCTTTTTTTTTTTTCCATTTCATAATCATGAAATGAGGTATTTTAGTCTAAATAATATATTTTTTTAAAATAATTCATACCAATTACAAAATAATAAAAGGATTAATATGAATGATAAATATTAATTAAAGTTGGAGTTAATTAATTAAGAAAGAAATTAATTAGTGAAGAAACAAAATATGGTACACGAATACCCAATACTTATTAAAAAAATGTTACACAAGCCTCATTTCTAACATTTAATATTCAAAAACTTACTTGAAAATTTGAAATTAATGAAGCATGCAATAGCTTACACGGGATCATCAGAAGAGCTGTATGGAGCAAAAGCAACAATAAACGTTTGGGATCCATCAATAGACATGGCGAATGAGTTCAGCTTATCTCAGATTTGGGTTCTCTCGGGGTCATTTGACTCTGATCTCAACAGCATAGAAGCTGGCTGGCAGGTACTTCTTCTTCTTCTTCTTCTTTGACCCGCCACCTCCTTTCTTGGGCAACTTACAAATTTAATATAATTTGCACAGTTTTCCATGAAGCTACACAAATTATATATACAAATGTTATGAAATCAAGAAAAGAAGGGAAACATTAAAATTTGAAAAATGTATGCTTCAAATTAAAGCTTTTAACGCGGCTCAAAATGAAACTTTAACATATATATCTATTAATATTATGCATAGTCCAATATAATGATATTAGAAAAAATAAATAAAATAAAAAACAAATGTAAAATTAATGGTTATAATTATATGTTTTTCATGAATCTGTAGAATTCATGGTCATAAGATGACTTATTTCATATAATGACTAAATTACATGTTAAAATTGTTTTTTTGTCCGGAATCATTGAATGAATGAATATTAGTATCTTTTAGTTTAGTATATCTGTTATTAATATATTTAGCATTTACCCCATCTAAGAATATTATGGTTAAAAAAAATAATGGGTCAATAATTTTTTTTAAAAAACTATTTTCTCACATTTTTGCCAACCAAATATAAAAAATAGATAAATTTTCTCCAAGAATAGTAATTTTTAAGAAAATATCTATTTTTCTAATCAATGGAACACACTCTAAGAGGCAAATATTCTTGAGTTTTGAATATATTTATTTAATTAAAAGATATTGAAATGATTGTTATAATTACATTTTTTTTATAATAATTGCAAATGCTGCGAATGAAACAATTATTTTAATATTTTCATTTCTTAATTACATTAATAGTAGTGTTTTTGATTAATTCATTTGTTCGAACCTTTATTTTTTATTATTTTTTATTTTTTGAACTGAACGGTGCAAAAGACTCTTAACAGCATCTGATTACTTAGTTCCCAAGGACTTGTCTTGTTCAAAGATATTTGAACCTTTAAGAATACTTCATTAGTCTTTTGTGTTCACATCACATAATGTCTGTTTGTTTAAACTCTTTCTAACTTCGTTTTCCTAAGAAATGTGTCTAATGAATATGTAATATGCAAAAAAAAAAAAAAAAAAGAAATTAAGTTGAGGGAACAATATTATTATTTAATGTCCCTCGGCGGAATTAAGTTGAGTAAACAATATTTAATATCTTTTAATTAAAAATCTCGAGGTCAAACTCTGGGTATAAAAAAATACATTAGAAGAACTTTTTGCATTTTGATCATTAATAACTTAAACAATAATTAGTCTAAAGGTTTGCATAAAACTCACTAAGATATACCTAAAAAAATAATTCGTTATTAATAAGAGTTAGGCTGAGTGGAACTCTAATGATAATTAGCCTAGAAATACGTAAAAAGTGAACCCATAACACATTGTGGAAAAATAAAAGAATTCGTTAATCATCTAAGATATGTGCTAATTATTTAGCATTAGTTTAATATCAAGTTGACAAAAGAAAAAGAGCTGCATGTGCAAATATATGTACTTAATTTTTCTTCCTTAATTTCATAGAGATTTTATTGGGATGATGAGAAATAGTTTTTGAAGGTTCGATTCTTATACTAGTCAGGTCAGTCCAGAGCTCTATGGGGACAGCAGGCCGAGATTGTTTACTTATTGGACGGTCAGATCTCTCTCTTCTCTTCTCCACATGATTTTGCTTTTATTTCTTTTTTGTTTATATATATATATATATAAAGAATAATTGCTTACCAATAACCATACAGTGAAAAGAGTGCTCAATAAATACGAGTTTGACCTAAATTTTTGTGCAAATTAATTCTATATATACTTGAATAGTACTTGATAAATGATCTAAATTAAATAATGGGCAATTTAATTTTCATAGAACTTGGTGATAATTATTTATCAAGTCGTTTCCAATACAACTAGCTAGTATCCATATAATTTAGGAGTAGTTTATTTCAATCGGGATGTACAAATCTCATGTTCCATTTTTATCTATTTTTGTAAAAAATAATTTTGACCAAACAATTATAATATTTATAATTATTAAATAAATGAGTGTTACAGATTTTAATGTATATATTTATTTATCTCATAATTATAAATAAATATAATTAAATAAAATTTCTTCTATAATTAAAATAAACATGTTTATTTTTTAGTACTTATATTTAGCATCTCCTAAATAAAAAAAATGATAATGCTATTATTTAAAATTTTGAGTGCTAATATTTATTTTTTTATTATTTTTGATTTTTTGTTTACACTACAGAGTGATGCGTATCAGGCAACAGGTTGCTATAACCTACTTTGCTCGGGGTTCATACAGACCAACAACGAGATAGCAATCGGTGCAGCCATATCTCCTGTTTCCTCACTTGCCAACAATCAATATGACATCACTATTCTCATATGGAAGGTCTCTTCTCATTTTATATCCCCTTAATATTTCTTTTTAATTTTTTTTTATTTTTCTCAAAATAGTTTAACGAGATTAATAAAAAAAATTGATTAGATTATCATAAAAATTAATTAACCTGAAAATTATTAATAGCTAGTGGGTATAATTAAGCTAGCTAGCTTAAACATAGTAATATAAATTACATTATATTATTATGTAATATAGTAATAGCTTAAACTTATATTCCTTTACCAAAATAATATATAATTAATTTCATTAAATGACAAATTAAGAAGAAAATTACTACACTTTAAATGTATTTTAATTAATTGATTATTTGAAGCAGGATCCGAAGCAAGGGAACTGGTGGATGGGGTTCGGGGACAATAAGCTGGTGGGCTACTGGCCGGCGAAGCTGTTCACGCATCTACGAGACCATGCCACCATGGTGGAGTGGGGTGGCGAGGTGGTGAACTCTCGGCTCAACGGGGCTCACACTACCACCCAAATGGGCTCGGGAAATTTTGCCGAGGAAGGGTTCGGGCGAGCCAGCTACTTCCGGAACCTCGAGGTGGTCGACACCGACAACAGCCTCAGCTCCGTCGCCGGCATATCTACGCTTGCCGAGAACACTAACTGTTACAACATCAAGAGCTCTTACACCAGTGAATGGGGCACTTATTTCTATTTTGGCGGCCCTGGGAATAGTCCTCAGTGCCCTTAAATATTTAAAAATATATTTGATTAATCAATATGTAATCCAATTTTTTAATTAATTAGGTTATGATTAAGTAGCATCTCTATATTTTTGTATTTATAATTGTAATATGGCCAACGTTAATTCCTAAAATGTATTTCGCAATATATTTCTTTCTTTCTTTATTTCTTTCTTTTTTATTTTTATTTTTTTAATTTTTTCTGTGTTGGGTTCGGATCTAAAAAGGGAAAATGGGGAAGAGGAATTAATTCTAATTTCTAACTATTAGTTTTGAAATTTATGATAGAAAACTAATGCTAGAGAGATTAAGGCACCACAATGCTAATTTAATTAATCAATATATGATATGCAAAACCTAAGGACACAGAACATACGTTTTCACTAAATAACCAAAATACCTTTATTAAAATAAAATTTTTACAAACTATAATCAAAATGTTATTCATGCACCATTGAGAAGGCACAATTGCACACTTTTCAAACGTGTAGTCTCCATTGCACTATTTTTAATCCCTTTTGCCCACCAATTTATATATATATATATATATATATATATAAATTTGTGTTGCGTTTTTACTTCAAATAACATTTTTAAGATATGAGAACCATTTTAAAACAAAAATTATCTTCTTTTTTTTTTTTTCTGGTATTTTGGTGGCTTTTTTATTTGTTTATGGACGACAATTTTGACTGTTGGATGTTGTATGACTGGAAAAATAAAAAAAAAGAAAAATTTCCTCATCATTAACACTTTCGTTTTAGGGTGTTTTATTTATTTATTTTTTTTTTCCAGAATTTAAAAATTTATCGTCATTTTGGTATTGCTTGTGAGATTTAGATAGACTAGAGTAACCTACACTTCAATTCTATCAAGCAGCTAAAACATACAATTGAGAATATTAGTTATGGCCTTTGTAAATAAATCAGAAGTATAAGTTCAATTGGCACAATTGAAATTATTAGTTATGACCTTTGTAATCAAATTAGACATATAAGTTCAGTTGATCAAGATAGAATCGTTGCATGCATTAATTTTTGATAATTTTACATAGCATGTCCGAAACAAGGCAATGCATTTTATGTGTACCCGCCTAATGAGTCTTTTCCTCCATACAATTTTGCTGTTCATGACTAAAAAAAAAAAAAAAAGCTCGATTATGCAAGATCAAACGGTGTTATTTGAAGTTTTTAAATTTTGTTATCATATTCTAATTGAAATGTTAACTTTTAAAGCAAAAGACTCTAGTGTCCCATGGACATCATCATCTATTAAACTAAGTCGTTTATACATGAAGTCCCATTGATCACAAGAAATGGAGTTATATCATGGATCTAAGAGGTAAGCCAACAAAATGGTTTGGTCATCGTAAGAGGAAGAAGAATGACTCTAAGACAAAAAGGTGTAGTTTTCCATTTTTACTTGAGGCTTTTGGAGAAGGTGTTGAGTGAAGGTTGACCACAGTGAATGGAACTCACAACTATCTCACAACAAAGTACATGGAAGGGCATTCACATGTTAGGAAGATGAGAAATGAGGAGACCAAGATACTGGTTCACATGGCCAAGAGCAACGCAAGGCCAACTAACATTTTGAAAACTTTATATCAGATAAACATATCAAAGTTTTATGGAAAAACATATTTTTGAGCCCCCAAACTATATAAGAGATATTGTTGAGGATTTGTACAGTTTTTTTGTCTACATTGAGCTCCTAATTTATTTATATCACAGACATTGAAACCTTTTTGTAACATCCATTAGCAACTGTGGAAGAAAATTGTTACAAGCCCTTAACATGGGGTTTGAATTGGACGTGAAGCATTGATGTGTTGCTAATGTGGGCAAAATGATGTCATGCTAGAAGGGAATAAAGTCCGAGAAAAGAGGAAGGATTCTCTCAAGACATGAAAATTTGAACGATTTTTCATAAGAACTGCAAATTTGGTAAGGCATTCACATTTTAAACAAAAACCCCAATCTTTTGCCTGCATTGATTTGTTGTATTTCATCATTTTTGTATAAAAGCCCTTATCATTTGTTTTGCATTTGTTCATCCCCCATATTGCACTTCAATCACAAGGTTTAAAGAGAATGTGACAACACTTTGCTTGACTATTTTTCCTTATTTTTTGGGATGTTGATGTTGATAAACAGATGAATAGGACCTCCATGTTCTGAACTTTTTGTTTTGTTTCATGTTCTCGTTTGTTAATGGGATCACCATGTTTTTAAATAGGACCAGCATGTTTATGATCTCTAAACTGCATTAACGTAATTGCTCAAGATCATATCTCTATGGTTGCAGCATGGTAGGTCTTGTTTACATTTTTTTTTAATTTGTTCACATTACTTTATGTTATGGTTCTTTATGCATGTGTCCTGCTCTAACAAAGTGGTCTTTGTTGTAAAAACAACATACTGAGCCCTTAACCTATTTGATGAATTTCACTTATAGTACTTTAAGGGATTAAGTTCTTGTGTTTTTCCTTTTTTTGTTCAATTTCTCATGTTCATAATGGGTGATGTATTTGTTATTTAGGTCATTTATCATGGGGAGACACTTGTGAAAAAGTTTGATATGGACTTAATGTTATTTTCTAATATAATGGATTACATAAGAAAATGGGATGGAGGGTGGTGAATTTTTTCGTGTCAATGATGATAGTAGTGTAGAGAAAAATTTCCCGAGACCATGCCACCATGGTGGAGTGGGGTGGCGAGGTGGTGAACTCTCGGCTCAATGAGGCTCACACTTCCACCCAAATGGGCTCAGGAAATTTTGCCAAGGAAGGGTTCGGACGAGCCAGCTACTTCTAGAACCTCGAGGTGGTCGACGCGGACAACCTCAACTTCGTCACTGGGATATCCACGCTCGCTGAGAACACCAACTGTTACAACATCAAGAGCCCTTACACCAGTGAACGGAACACTTATTTCTATTATGGTGGCCATGGGAGTAGTCCTCAATGCCCTTAATTATTTATGTAAAAATATATTTGATTAATCAATATATCTTAGGTAATTCACTTTGTAATCCAATTTTTTAATTAATTAGGTTATGATTAAGTAGCATCTCTATATTTTTGTATTTATAATTGTAATATGCCCAACTTTAATTCCTAATGTTTATTTCGCAATAGATTTCTTAATTATTTATTTATTATTTTTTTTAGTGTTGGGTTGGGATCTAAAATGGGAAAATGGGCAAGAGGAATTAATTCTAATTTCTAACTATTAGTTTTGAAATTTATGTTAGAAAACTAATGCTAGAGAGATTAAATTCATACACTATTTGCAATAACAATATATGATGTATTAAGGCACCACAATGCTAATTTAATTAATCAATGTATGATAGCAAAAATTATCTTTTTTTTTTTGGTGTTTTGGTGGTTTTTCATTTGTTTTTGGACAGCAATTTTGATTGTTGGATGTTGCATGGTTTTGCAAAACCATGGTTTTTTTTTTTTTGGGTGCTAAATGACTTGAAAATCAAAGAAAGAAAATTTTCCTTACCATTCATAGATTCGTTTTAGGGTTATTTTGATTTTTTTTTTCTAGATTTTGAAAATTTATCATCATTTTGGTGTTGCTTGAGAGATTTGAATAGACTAGACTACTAACATATACTTTCAACTATATCAAGCAGCTAAAATACACAATTGGAAATATTAGTTATGGACTTTGTAACCAAATCAAGCGTATCAGTTCAGTTGACGAAGATAGAATCGTTGCATGTATTTGATAATTTTACGCAGCATGTTCGAAGCAAGGGAATGCATTTGTGTCTACTTGCCTAATGAGTGTTTTCCTCAATGCAATGTTATAGTTTATGACCAAACAAAAAAAATTAGCTCGGTTATGCAAGATCAAATTGTGTAATTTGAAGTTTTTAAATTTTATTGTCTTATTCTAATTTGAAATGTTCACTTTTAAAGTAGAGTCTTGTGACCCCATGGACATCATCATCAATTATACTGTGCACTTTATACCTGAAATCATATTGAAATCAAATTATATCATGGATCAAAGAGGTAAGCCAACCGAATGGTTTGGTCATCATAAGATACAAAACTTTGGCACAGGGGGAATGGTAAGAAGCTTAAAGTCATCTTCACAAGTGAGATACTTGGGACATATAAATAGTAGGATGAGATAGGGCTAAAGCAAAAAAGAAGAAGAAGAATGACTCTAGGACAAAAAGGTGCAATTTTCCATTTTTACTACATGCTTTTGGAGAAGGTGTTGAGTGAAGGTTGAACATAGTGAATGGGACTCACAACTATCTAACAAATATGTAGGGGAGGCCCATTGTTGTTGAGAAAAGGTTTGATATGGACTTAATGTTATTTTCTAATATAATGGATTACATTAAGGAATTGAGGTGTGAAAGAGTTGTGGGTTTGTACTTTAAAAGGGTGTGTGTGTGTGTGGGAGGGGGAGATGAATTTATCCACGCCATTGATGATAGTAGTGTATTGAAGGGTTGTGATGGGGTAAAACAGAAGACAGGGTTGAGTTCAACATACAACACCATGATGAGCATGTAAGAGTCTGTCAATCAAAAGAATAAGCAACCTTATGGTGCTTCTTTTGATGACGAGTCTGAACAACTAGTTAATGGGGAAGGGGGTGATGAAACTTTTGATGATATATTAATAGATGCTCCTTATTTGAGTGATGAAAATATTGAAGAACTGCAAGAAGCAAGAAGGTTAGTAAGAGAGTATAGAAGCATGACCTCAACCTCAACACAAGATTTGCCAAGTGGTGAAGCAAGTGAACCTATATCTAGAGAGTGTGTGAAAGAATCTAAGCATAGTGTTAAAAAGGCAGAAGATGATATAGTTGGAGGTGAGAGTTGTGACTCTAAGAGTGATGAGAGAATAAACTATGATAGTTTAGATTATGGGAGTTGTCATAGAGGGATTGATGAGGCTAGTAAGGGAGAAAGTGTTACGAAAATTAGATCTAGATGCTAGTTTGATCCTACTTCTAAGGTTTTAATATTTTGTTTGCGTGTGGTTTTCAAAAACAAAGAAGAGGTTAGAGAAATTGTAGCAAAATTATGTTATTTAGAAGGGACTTGCTGTGCATTTTGTGAAGAATGAGCCTAAAGGTCGAGAGCTCATTGTCAAAAAATTGCCCATGGGTTTTGTATGTTGGACAGGATAGTACAAATGAAAGTTTAGTTGTTAAGACTTATAACCCATACCACAAGTGTTACAGAGTAAATAGAGTGAGGTTTGCTACTTAGCTAGGAGTTCATGTAAGCCTTTCTACATGTAGGAATGCAAATAAGAAGGTGATGAGAGAATTGATTGGAGACTATAGAAAATAATACGTCATCCTGCATGACTATGCAAATGTTATCCACAAGCCTAACCCATGTAAAACATGTTTTGCCAAATCTTTGATTGATAGTGATGAGAGTAGACTTGTTTTCTTTAGGTTTTATGTATGTTTCTGTAATACTCAATAATTTTGTATAAAAATTATACATATAGAAATAAAAATGGTAGAAATGAATATATGCTTATGTACAGGTATTTGATACGCCTATAGTTATATGTATACAATTTTATTCAATATATGTATTTGATAATTAATACTATATAGGTAATTGATATAATCATATATATGTAATATATTCTTATATAGGTAGTTGTTAGTTGCATTATGTACTAATATTATTATATATATTTTACATATATTTTGCATGAATTTAGGTAGGAAATGAGACATAATTATTAATAATTAAGTATATGATCATTTATATTCATATTACATATTATTAATTATTTTAGAGGTTTAAATATAATTTATATATATATATATATATTTATATTTTTTATCTAATGCACAAGGAAGATTTTTTTATTATTTATGCAGATTTAGAATAATTTAGAATAATTGAGAACACACACACACACACACACACACACACACACACATATATATATATATATATATATATATATATATATAGTGCATAAAAGACCAAAAGTGCATAAATGAAAAAATGGCTTTAACCGTGCATAAATTCGGTAAAGAACGCAATGTGGATCAAAAGAAGCTAAAAGACCAACATAAAGCTCATTCAACACAGCCCAAGTACAAGCCCAAAACACGGCCCAACACTATTCAAGCCCGGAAGAAGAGATTTGTGCGCATGAAACAATGAAGAATAAAGCAATGGTAGAAATCGTAATTTGATGAAAAAAGACATGGGTCGACTGTGATCGAAAATGGCATAATAGGTTATCGTGATGAGAGTTGCTCTTTGGAGAGCACAGTACGATGAAAGTTGTAAGCTGTGTTCGGGGGGGGGGGGGAGGGAGTTATTGTCTATCGTTGGCCTCAATGGTAGAATCAGTTGGGGAGGCCTGAGAGGCGGTGGTTTACCCTGTGGCGGATGTCAGCGGTTCGAGTCCGCTTATCTCCAGCTCGTGAACTTAGCCAAAATTGGAAGAAAGATGAGAATAAACTGGCGCACAACATAAAAAGTGAATGGTGAAATGACGAAAAAACCCATGAGCTAGAAGACAAAATATGCATGAAATAGGATGGCAAAATTTGTAATTAAATGAAAAATCAAGGTCACAAATTGGAAACAAAGAAGTGGCGGATTGCATGGGAATAGTGGCTAATATATAAATTTGAAGCCAAGAGCAAGGGCACGATTGGGAATATAAAAAAGGGACAAATAATTAGAGTGCGGCTAAAATTATCCTACAAGGGATTAGTTCATCTCACAAATTAAATTTAATTAGAATGCAACTAAAATTATCCCATAAGCAGATTAGTTTATCTCACAAATTAAATTCGATTTTATTCCTATATGAAATAACGAAAATACCCTTTACTAAACACTCCACTTACCTTTTTTTCCTCTCATTCACCCCACTAATCTGCCCCACCTCTCCCTAATTAGTCCCCATCACCGTCCCCACCACAGTAACATTCTTCTTCGGCGACATCAACCAAACTGTCTGACGAGACGTCGATAAACATTCCTACGAGCATTCAAACCCATTTTCTGTGAGGTATACACTCTAAATCAAATTTTAACGTTACAATGAACAAAAAATACACCAAACTAATATCATTTTCATGGTATAAGTTAGGGCATTCATTTGGATTGAGATTCATTTGATTTTTGAAAGAAATGACACAAGAAACGGATTGTACAAGTGAAATGGGCGTAAGTGAGGTATATTTCGAACCTTGTGTAGTTCAAAATCGCATTCAAAAGTGGGTTTTACGATTATTTATCTCGGCCACTCAAGACCGAGATTGTGCCTAGCCAAGACCATGTCGATTTTTTTTGTTCCCTTGACTAATTAATACTTATTTTGATAATTATAGATTGAAGAAGAATGCACTGATATAATTATTGATTATACAGAGCAATTTACACCGCCAGTCCATTTGGGTCAAGAGAAGAAATGATATCATGGGTACAAAATCAGGGTAAGTTTAATGGGTTTGTTGTGACCATAAAAAACTCTGATGCCGGTGGAAAGGGTAGACGAGCAAGAGTAAATCTTGCTTGCAAAAGATATAGGTTGTACAAGAAAGGACCCAAAAGGCAATATATTGATGGTGAGGGAAAAGTTAAAGGAAGATTAGAGACAAGGACGAAGAAGTGTGATTGTTTGTTTTTGTTGAATGGAAAGAACCCGAGTGAGGGTATATGAATCTTGACTGTAGCATGTAGTACTCACAATCACCCGACAATTAAATACCTTGAAGGTCACTCGTATGCGGGTAGGTTGGACAGGGATAAGATTGATGTCATGTTGCAAATGACAAAGGGCAATTCACGACCAAGAGAGATTTAAATGACATTAAAGGAAAAAAAATTCAATGAATTCATCCACTTTGAGGACTATCTACAATGCAAGACAAAAGCAAAGATTAATAGAAGTTGGGAGTAGGACACAAATGCAACAATTGCTGCACTTGTTGGATGAATCACAATACATTGAATGACATAGGTGTGAAGCTGAAAATGATGTAGTGAGAGACATATTTTGGGCTTACCCTCGTTCAGTTAAGTTATTAAAATCTTTTTCTGAAGTTTTGTTAATAGATTGTACCTATAAGAGAAACGGGTACAAATATCCAATTATACAGATTGTTGGTGTGACATCTACAGATATGACATTTGCTGGTGCATTTAGGTACATTTCTGCTAAAAAAAGACAATTACACTTAGTGTCTACAGAGATTAAAAGAGTTGATGGTTGGATCTCTTGGGCCTAATGTGATTATCACTGACAGAGATTTGGCCCAAATGCATAAACTTATTGTGTACATGACACATCAACAGGAATGTTTTGGCCAACACTAAATAAATGTTTTCCAATGATGATGATTTCAAAAAATTTCTTTAGAATTGGAATGTCTTGGTGAACAGTGGGACAGAGGTTGAGTATAATGAAAAGCTTAGGCTTGTGGAGGCGGAGTACAGGGCATTTGATAAGGTTCTTGCATATGTGAAAAATACCTGGTTGAACTACAACAAAGAAAAGTTTGTAAAGGCTTGGACTGACAAAGTGATGCACTTTGGGAATACAACAACCAATAGGGCGGAGAGTGCACACACCAAGTTAAAGAGGTACTTTGGGCCTTCACAAGGAAATTTTGCAACTTCATGGGTTGTCATCAATGCAATGCTTGAGCTACAACACACAGAGATTGAGGCATCATTTGAGAAGAGTTCGAGTATCGCTATGCATCAATACCAAGTTCATATTTTCTCACTGTTGCATGGATTCATTTTTAGGGCTGGATTGGAGAAGATTCGACTTGAGTTATAGCTTGTACAGAGTGTTGGTATTGATAAAGTGTGTTGTGGCTGTGTGTTGCGTATAACACATGAGCTCATGAGCTCGCTATGTATGAAGTTGCCCACTTGTCGGTCCCATTAGAGGATATTCATTTTCATTGGCAAAGGTTAAGCCTTGATGACCACAAAAGACTGCAAGACTTCAATTATAGAGCTTTATTAGAGAAAGTGGCGGATAAGATAAAGAGAAGTAATGAAAATGGAAGAAAAAAGATTGTGCAAGCCCTTTTAGAAATTATCTCTCTATCTTTGTCCTCTATTGTTCCTCCTAATAAAAAATCAAAACAAAGGGAAACCCGAAAAGGTGGATACAAAGCGAGACACCTCCCACTTTGAACATGTTATTTCTATTGGCTCGAGCTCCTCATCCAATGCAATACTTAAAAATAAAGTTATGAAACAAAAGGTTCATAGGACTCGGTCAAGGATGACATCGAATTGTCTTGGGGCATTTCATGTCGGGTGACATGATTACATTTTAAATGTGGTTGACATCAAGGCCTATGGTAATTGTGGGTATCACATCATTGCAGTAGGCTCAGTCTTGGGGAAGATGGTTGGCAGCAAGTGAGAATTGATATGCTTGGTGAGCTTAAAAGTTTTGAAGCCCAATATGCCACTTATCTCGATTTAACCAAGGTGTAAGAAATCAAGGAATCATTAAAATGTAACCAATCATCGACTCCACTAGAGAAATGGATGACACTACCTGACATGGGTTTATTGGCAGCAACTACTTTCAATTTAGTTTTAGTCCAATTATCTAGTGATCAATGCATTACATTCCTCCAGCTGTGAAATAAAGCATTGCCTTTTCAAATGAGGAATATGATTGGGATAGGGTTTGTTAATCATAATCACTTTGTGAGGGTAAACATCTAATACTTTACTTTAATTATAATTTGATAAATAATTATGCTTGTGACTAATTATATTCATTCTATGTAGGTTTTGTTCAAGCCTAATTCACCAATTTCACCAATATCAAAAGAGTGGCACGTAATTAGAAATCCCTGGGCGGAAGGTTGGGCAAGCCACTACAAAGTGTTTGATGTTTATGAAAAAAAATGATGTACAAACCGAAGAAATTATAAGTCTCATTAGTCCATGTTAGCTTACTTTTCTCTATGTATTAACTACTGGAAAAACAAGTGTACAAGATATTAAATACTTTTATATACAAATGCAATAGAAAAAATTGGTTCCAAGTTATTTCTATGTTTACTTTTGTATACCTATATGAAGATGTTTGCTACAAAAAAAAAAAAAAAAAACAATTCTCGATTTTCACGAGTTCATTGATCAAGGCTTCAAAGATAAACTTTATAAGTTTCCAAATTATTTAGAAAACTTTTCTTTTTGTAAACTTTTCAAATCATTTTGATCATGTGCCTGTACCGGAGTTTATAAGTTTATAAGTTTCCAAAAAAAAAACTCTCGACATTCGCATATGACTCGAGTCGGTCTCGGCCCTGGGTGGCCGAGACCCACTCAATGGATTGCCGAGACTTACTCAAACAATTGCTTTTTTTTTTTCAAATTTTGCCCACTGTGGTTATGTCATCATGGATTATTATTATTAACGCACTTGTTTAACTAAATTAAATTCTTATTTTAACGCACTTGTTTAAAGACATTCCAAAGTTACATTGCAAAATTAAATTCCGCTCACACTTGTTTAAAGACCTTACAATGGTACAAAAACAGGTCCACTAGACATCATGGGTGGCCCTCCGCTTTCTTGCAAAAAACTGGCAAAATGGCTGCGATGATCCATCATTGTCTAGCATAATGGGGCCCGATGGCCTATTCGCCTCATCAACAGTACCGGAATGTGCTCCTCTAATGCTAACACCTGGGAGCACATCTATCATACCCTCCACACAACTGCTTGCTCCCTCCAATAACCGATGCTCTACAGGCAATGATCTCCATTGTAACCCAATGTCAAGTGCAGTCCTAATTCGCTGGGACAAAAATTAAATGTATTAAAAGACAAGACAAATGCAAATATGTTTAAATGTTCAGTATAAATAATGAATTTTTACCTGGTTAGCATCATTGTCCAAACTCTGACTGCCATGGTTAGCCTCAACTTTTGGGCTTTTGACAATAGGATGAGATATTTTTGAATACCACTCCATGTAACCTGATGCTGAGTCCCATGAATGATGTATCTCATCCCCCCAAACACCTGCGCCCAAGACATGGTTTTGCCACCTCTTAAATAATTGCGGAATAAACATATGCTTCACTAAGTATTTATTTCTGGTGGCCCCTCGCTCAGCTTTTATTGGCTCAAGTAGAGCGTTAGGTATTAATTGTACATATCCTAGCTGTCGAAAAAATCTATCGAGGTGGTATGACTCTACAACTTGTAAACAGTTAATGAGCCTAATGTAAAAAGCGACCTCCAGTACAGGTGCACCCTCTCTTGAGTCCCTATACAAATCCCAGTGAACCTGAAAATGATATAAGTTCCTTAAGTCATATAGAATAAAGCCACATACTTATAATTAAAGGAATTCAATAACATGTAATAATTACCTCGTGAGGATGCAACTGGTCGATTGTTGACGAAGCATAAACATGTATTCATCATCAAGACCCATCTCAATCCTTTGGGTCCACATGACAACACGCAGCAAATTATTATAGTAGTGGGGATTGACACGTGGACGGGTAAAGGGGAAATGGTCATATATCCAACCCTATAGTAATCAAAAAATCAAACAACCATCATACATAAATGTATATAGAAGACACAAAGTTTTGATCTTTATAAGGGTGACAAATATACCTCAAGTAGGGTGAGATACCCTGCAACAAGACAGACCTCGGCTCGTGAAGCACCTCCAAGCTGGTGGTACAAAAATGCAAGAGCGGCTGCTCCCCACGCATATGACCCGATAGTGTCCAAATTCTTTAAGAACTGAAGTAAAGAGACGTGAACTCGGGTATCCCTCTTATCAGTAAACAATGTACTGCCCAGTAGATACAAAATAAAAGCTCTGGCAGTTGCTTCAATACTGTAGTATTCATTTGTATTATCTTTGGACGTACTAAAGAGATTTCTTAGCCATCTATTGCTTATTGTGAGCCCTTCAGCCATTTTAGTCTCTCCAACAGCTTCTTCTTCAGACACACCAAGGCACTCACACACTAACTGGACAGCACCATCAAACTTCATCGATTTTACTAAAACCACTTTACCCATCAATGGAAGGCGAAGAAGAATGTAGACATCATCAAGTATAATCGACATCTCACCGAATGGGAGGTAAAATGTGTTCGTCTCTGACTGCCACCTCTCAATGAATGTTGATATATGTGTCCTATTAGTATAGCTATAGGAATATGTGATCAACAGGTTCAATCCGAATCTATTGATCAACTCTTGTAGGTGAGCTTGTTTTGGGTGACATTCAATGTCCAAAGACTTAATCATATTCCCATGGTTGATACATTTCAGTGGGCCTCGATGCTACACTCAAAAATGTTTTAATTTCAAAAAAATATTATTAATAATTCATTGTTAAGAAAAAGGAAATATTAAGGATTAAAATTTACCTCATTCTTCCATACTGTTGTAGCAACATGGTACTTAAAACTCTTAAGAATTGATAGATCAGACAGACCACTAAGAAAAGGTCCAAGAACATCTTCACCTTCTTCATTCTCTTCGTGAACATGGCATGCTTCATGTTCTTCAAATTCTTCTTCTTCTTGTGAATAATGGGAGGAGGTTTCACTGACTAAAGGTAGATTAGATCTTGTTGCCACCATAGCTTGCCTCTGTGATGCCGTCAATGGGGGCCTAGAAAAAGATACACTGTTTGACTCAATGCTTGGTCTATTTCTTGCCACAATTGTCTTTTTCGGTGTCATTTCTACATAAAATAAAACTAATCATTAATTTATTATAATATTAAAATGCAAATAACCATATAAATAAAAAACTATAAAAAATAGTTCGTCAATTATGGATCTCGACCAATTGTAGCGACCCTAAGGAGAGTCTCGGCCATACAGGGCTGAGACTCTTCTCATAGTCTCTGTTGTTCAAGGTTGAGATCCACTCTTCGCAATGGTGTGCCCATTACTCGCGATTCATATACCAAATCGAAGCTTACACTGTCTAAATTATGATAAAATAACTTTTAAACACAAAAAAACTACAAATCTTACCAGATTTGTGTTTCTATTTCGAAGATTTGTTGAACTCCAGCGAAAGGATTTCACTGGCAATATAATGGATTTCGCTGGCAATACAATGAATTTCGCTGGCAACAGCTACAAATGAACTCTTGAAAGCTTGTGTAATAGATTTTCGTTAGTTTTTGGCACTAAAATAGTGATGTGACACCCCGACCTCAGGTTCGGACTTCCCGATGCCTGCTCGTCGGGTTACCATTCCCAAGACTGGAGTTGTCAACTACCTTACTATTGTCTTCTCCTATCCACGAGGTTCCCAAAGTTAATATGCAATGCTTAAAATGGTCAATTTCAAAGAAAGACAAAAAAATTCCCATTATTATCACCAAAATTTCAATTGTAAAATATTTCAAGAAAGAATTAGAGTAAAGTAGTAGAAAATGTACAAAAGTTTCCATTAAAAACATTCACAAAGTCATAGAACATAGTTTGATAAGGAGTAAGTTATACAAAAGACTATTTAAAAGAAAACTTTGAGCAACAACTCAGTATTGTTATACATCAAAATGATACTTCAAATACCCTAACAAAAGGAAACTAAAAGATCCCATTACAACCTAACTTCAAGTCCTGTATCCACTAATCCCTGTTTCTGCGAGCACCTATAAAAATAAGAATTGAGTGAGCTCGAAAGATTAGTGGATCCTTCATACACATCATCAACATTATACAAACCAAGACTCAAAATATTACAAGCACTTTCACACATTAGATGTGACACCCCGGCCCCAGGGCCCATCGCCTGCCACGTGTCACATCGGGGCCTAGCGCAGAGGTGCGTGCCCCTTTGGGGGAGATGTCGTGCGTGCGGGAGCAAATCATCAATCTTCGCTTGGTGAGAACCGGGATTGTCAACCTTTTTTTTTTTTTTTTGCTCTTAATCCCAACTTCCCACTAGACTCAATGGAGTAAAATGAGAAAAACAAATCCCCAATGTTTTCAAGCTTTCAGATAATGATTTCAAAACACATCACCGGATTTTCATAGTAAACATTCATATGAAATCAAAATATTGTAGCGGAAACTATCATAAAAAATACGCAGCTAAAGCTGTATGATTCAGATATATCAGTAAATATACATATCCATATCTGCAGCTGAAAACCTTTCTTCAAAACTTAACGAAAACACAGTCCGATTAAATACATTGTTTCAAAATTTATCTCACAAATATACAATAAAATTAGGCAACATGCCCCAGTTTTTCATCAGAAACACAAATAATAGAAAAATAGTAAACCAGGACAAGTCTCTAGGCCTGATGGTAATCTCCTAACGAGATTACCCTATCACATCCATACCGCCAGTCAGTCAGTGTACTCAGTCTCTCTAGGTACCTTCAAAAGAAAAGGGGGTGAGCTCGAAAGCCTAGTAGATCATCCTTACACATCACTAGCATTATATAAACCAAAATCTAAAACATATAAACACTTTCATTACATTAATCGTTTCACGCATTTATTTGTTTTGTTACACTCTAAGACCGAAAGAGATATACTCCCAGTGTCCCTCGTGTCTAGGAGTCGATCTTGGTCAGTAGCATCTTGAGCCACGCTAGTGTTCACGACCCATCCACACATCTAAGAATAGGTGCAATGATGTACGGTCACTGCTCACTCATTTGAAGAACTATTAGCTGTCGCAGGCGGCTCGGTCAAGGACACCGATGATGGGATATGGACTGTCACATGGCAGATCTGGCCGCAAGTTGTCAACAGATGCCACCATCACCCCGGTACATGGATTATTGATATTCCATTAATCTTCTTTAGTTTTCATAGTTTTCATTCCACACCACATCATCGTGCAAGGCATAAAAATAATAAAGAAAATTCTACAAGTAGTGTTTAAGGCTACCATGCACACTATCCATGCAAATAGTGATGAAGCTCTTAACCGGATAATATGCTCAAACAAAAATCACAGCATTCAATAAGCATACAGTCCTAGCATGCGTCTAATGTCCTAGTCCACACAAACATTATGTTTTGACTTTAAAGTCTACATAATACTAGTGAGCAAGAGAATCCTGCCTACCTGATAATGTAGAACGACCCTTGCACCGACACGCCAAGGTCCACCGTTCAAAGCTCACAATCTAAAAATAGAAGTTCATTATTAAAAATCCTGAACCTCCAAAACCACATTAACATCATCATTCATCCACCATTAGATAGTCTCAAATCCACAAATCCCTTATTCAAGTCTCCAAAAATCCCAAATTCCAATTTAATCATTTCAATATGTAGAAGTAGTATTTACATTCCACACCAAGCAAGGAACATTTTTAAAACTAACTCCTACTTAAAAAATTGAACAGATAGGGTTTTATTACCTATCCAAAGGATTTCACCTCCAGAAACCCTCCAAATCTATTGGATTTGTCAAATCCTGCAATTAAACAGTTAAAACTCTTAGAATCTAGTCTAGAACAGTAAGAGCCTTAATTTAGAAGCTTAATCTAAGCCTCACCAGGTGCCATAAGAGTCTGAGCTTCACAACCCTTCAAAATCCTATTTTGATGGCTCGTGCTGCAAATCCAACGCATATGAATAGATTGAACTGGATTCACAAGAGTTTAGAGCCTTAGAATCTTACCTAAATCAGTTAGAACTGCTTTTGAACTGTTTGAAACCTTCCTCACATGCTCTAGATCGCTCTTGAATGGCCTCTGTTATGTATAGCTGAGGAAGACGATGAAGAATGAGCAATTGGGAATCGGTTTAGGCTTAAATAGTCAACAGTACCGTGGTCCTGGATTAGAGTATCATAGTAGTAGGTGGAAAGATGGCCCCAGTTCCCTTTTTCTGGTAAAACAGTAGAAAATCAATTTTTTAACTCGTTAGTACCACGATACCCGTTCGCAATATCGCGGTATTGCGGCACGAAAAATTTGGGATTTTGTATCTCATTACCGCGATACTCATAGGTAGTACCGCGGTAACATGGTACATCCGAAAACGAGTTTCTTTCTTTGTTTTCTTAACCAATATATATTTTCATTTTTCCAAACTATAGGTTATACACCTAGATGCATCAAAAAACATGATTTTAACTTCTTTTCTTCCTAATAAATTTATATTTTATTCTAAACAATCATGTGTTCGCGTTACAAAACTTTGGGGTATTACGTTAGACATTTAGACATTTAATTATTTAGTTGTAATCCTAAGACCAAAAGAGATTCCACTCCCGGTAGTTCCTGTAATCCGTGAGTGACTCCCGGTACACAATCCAGTTGTACCATCATGATTTCTCCAAGTAAGCACTCCAGCTATACCATCATGACATAACTCTCTAGGTATGTGTGCTAAAGATACCAATACGAGTTACTCTAGGTATACAATCCAGCTATACCCTGAGGATTACTGTCTAAGAAAGGGTAACACTCTCTAGTAGTTACCAACTTCCAAAAATAACTCAGTTGTTATCCAATAGCTATAGGGTGAAAATACCCACGATGTGCCCAGATAGTGCGCCATACTGCACTGTATGGAGAGGTACAGTGTGTCTGCGGTGGCTCATCGCCTCGGTACATTTATTCTTAATAATCCTTGATCTTGTTTAGTGTCATAATCAATCTTAGTCACACCAGCATCATGCAGAAACAAAATCAGTAAAATAGGAATAATAAGGAAACATAAATTGGAATGAACAAGTTAATAAACTCGGTTAAATCGGCATCATAATTGCATTCATCCATTCCAATCAAATCAATCATAGTTCTATCATGTTTCTAGACATTCTAATCTATCACACAGGATGTTCTGAATCTACAATTCATATAATATTAATAAGCAAGGAAATCCCGCCCACCTAAGTTATCAAATTTCCTTGGCGTTATCTTGTCGCAAAATCCCCTTTTTGAGTATTAATCTGTCATTTAAAATTATAAAATTATCCTCCGAATCTCCACAACCCCTAAACTCCGATAATCATTTCCATCCACATCCATTCCAAGATAAACATCATAATATAAAATTTACTTCAAAAAAAGATAGGTTTTTAGAATATCAAACCTCGAGCTACAGCTCCAAAACTTCCAATTTTTCAGCTTTGGAGATTTTCGAATATTCAAACATGTTCTTTGCATGCCAAATAATTCAATTCATTCATTCAGAGCTAGCTACGGTCTCAAAATTTAAGAAAATAAGATTTTTATACCTTCCAACTTCCAGGTTCAGTTCCAAAACCCTTCAATAAGGTTTTAGGTTTTCGAAACTATTTCAATCAGTAGACTATTGTTCATTAGCTCAAGAAATCATAATAGAACTATTTAAGCTTTATTGGGAATAAACACTAATTTCTTATACCTTTCCACCTCCAAAATCACCTCCAACTCAGATCCAAATCTCTTGGGGCTATCTAATCTGCAAATCATCAATAAATCTCTTAGAAATCCTGTTTAGAGCTAATAAACTCTCCATTTGGAAGAAAATAAGGGTACATTTGGTTCCAAAAGGGTTCAGAACCTCAAACCCTGAAAAAATTCTCCAAATCTCTCATTCAGATGTTCCTCCACAAATCGGAGCCCCTTTAGAAGATGAAACTCAGATTAAATGAGCTAAGGATCTTAGATTCATACCTTGGATTGTGAAAAACTGACTAGAATTGCTCTGGATCCCTTTCTAAGTCTTTGGAACTCTCGAACGAACTCTACAACTAAAACTCGATGAAAATGGCTTCGTCTTAGATCTAGGGCTTAAATAGCCAAAAATTGATGCACTACCGCGGTAATGGATTTGATTACGCGGTAACCAGAAGAAATTTTTGCCTACTTTCCCCAAAAATTTTGATAACAGTTTAAAATTTCGCAGTCGGTTTGTCACTACTGCAGTAATGCGCATTACCACGGTAATGGCGTCTTGATCGCCATTTTCGCATTTTCTTGTGTTTTCTAAATTTTCTACACTTTTCTACCATCCCATATTAATGTATTTTGATCAAATGCATATTTATATGTTATAAAAATAATTCCAATTATTTTTTCATGATCATTTGATATTTTAAAAAAAATTAAATTTCGACGTGAACATCTTAAAACGAGTTAGGTTATTACAAGTGATTTTTGGCACGGAAATGAGGTTTTCGATTTTGGCGGTGGTGGGTTGTGAGTGTTGCTGGTGGCCGTTTCTAGTGGGGTGGGTAATGATATTAATTAGGTTAGTTAAATTTTAAATATGGGTAGTTTTGGGTTTTCACAAAAATATGGGGTGAATATATCAATTTTTAAAAATGAAAGGGACGAACTTAGTGATAGGTGTGAACTCAATCGAAATTAGGGTGATCTTAGCTGCGCTCAATAATTAAAGAAGTGTGAAGAATTTCTTTTTTTTTATTGGGAGTCAGCGTAGAAGTTAGAGTTAGGGTCTAATTAGGATTCTAAACTCATGGCTATATAAAAGGACCAATACGTAGGAATTCTTTCATTATTCAATTTTTGAAGTTCCCGAAGGCCAGAGCACAAAAAAGGAGAGCAGACATGGAAAAGACGGAGAACAAGATCACACTGTATAGTATGATCTTTTATTTATTTAATTCCTTGTATTGTGAACTAGAAATTATGGCTGGCTAAATATTTTATTTCTAGGATGTGATTTCAATTGTATGAACCTTTAATTCTAGATTTTTAATTAATTGATTTTGAGGTTTCGTTTCATACTTTGTGTTCTTAATGCTATTTAAAGATTGATCAACTCTAAATTGATATCAAACTATTGAATTGTCTCGAGAGGGAGATTCAATAGTTGGAAAATCAAAGTATAACTTATAGAATCAATTTTCTGAGAGGTTGTTAATTCTATAAGAGGTTGTATGTTATATAAGATTTAATGCATTAATTTATTAACTGTATGCCTCGAGAGGGGTATTAGATGATAAGATTAATAGAATTAAGGCGCCTTGAGAGAATGTTTTAATTGTTAGTGTTATAACCTATAGAATTAGGAATTAAATTAATTAAAATAGGAATTAAAGGGGAATATATGAGATTTTAGGATCCTAGAAACTTAATCAATAGAGTTTTCAGTTTAATATTCACTTGTTTTTAATTTGCTTTTGATTTTCTTAAGTTTTCAATATTCAATTTAGTTTTGAGCCTTAATAAAATTGATAGTGAAAGTAGATTGAGATTTAATATTATTAACCATAAACCGTTCTCTGAGGACAATTTCTGATATTTCACCGGGTATTACTATTGTGATCTTGTACACTTGCAGGATTGTCAACAGCAGTCTACATATATATATATATATATATATATATATGTTATGGGCACAAAAAAAGAGAATGAAAATTCTCAGACTATCGTGGTAGTGCTGACTAGGAAGAAAAAAAAATTGACATTACCACAGTAATGCCACGGGTACTGCGATAATGACAGCGAATCTCGCAAAAATGCTCAAGAAAACTCTAGAAAACCCTAGAAAACCCTAAAACTCGTGTTTTTCAAGCCCTACGCTTTGAGGAGGCGCCATTTGGAGAGAAATGAAAAATTTTAAATCTAAAAACACCCAAAAATTACAGATTCTGCCCTTGGGGATTCTATATAAACCTTGCCCCTTCTTATTCTTTTTCATCTCAGCAAGAACTTAACAAAGTTCCTTCTTATTCTCTCTGCCTCCTTCTTGACATCTAGTTTTCTTTCTTGAGTTCTCTTAAGCAGCCAGTGGAGTAGTAGCAACAGAGTGCTGCACAAATCTAGTGCAAGTAAGAGGAATGATCCGAGAGAAGGCAGAAAGTCCAGAAGGAGGCGCTTTTGAGGTGAAGATGACTTCCAACTTTTATTTTATTATTTTAATTTAAATAAGGCTTACTTGAGTGTTATGCTCTAAATTTATATACATGCCATGTAAAATATGCATGATTAGGTTTATTTAAATAATGATGCATGATCTGTATCGATCAATGATGTAATGTTACTATGTTAATTTATTTAAATCAGGTCTACGTATAATTTATATGTTTGAATGTATGTAATTTATACATTAAATAAAAGATTAAATAAAGATTTTAACCACGTACCGGCGTGGGGACGGATTTTCATCATGAGTATTCTAATAAAAAATTGTAAGGGTGTAAAGGGTTCGGAGTTGATCCTACAACAACTATGAGGGGTTTGGGTTCAATATTGGAGCTTTCTCCCCAGGTTTGGAATGCTGAGACGTATTTCCTTGGGTGTTTAACGTCAACTGAATAATGTATTGGTTGAATCATTTAATTCTTTAAAGTGATTGTTATACATGTTTTATTTTATTGAAATAATAACTTAAATATTTGGGATGATCCACTAGGTTTTTTAACTTACTCCTTCCTTTTCAACATTTCAAAAAATTAATTAACTAGACTACTTGGGAGACACTTAGGTTTTTGTTTTTTTTTTTTCAATTGTAGGGCATGTGGGCCCAAATCATTTTATTGAATTCCACCATAACAAAGGTTAAATAACCTTTGAATTTTTGAATACATAAATGACAAAGGATTTTATTTTATTTCATAGTGTTATTAATTTTTCATGAAGTATATTATGCATAGACTAATGTACACAAGAAGTCTCATGGATTTGAGACATAAAAAGGAAAAAGGTTAATGTGACACGGGCTCGCCTCCAAGGTAGTCCAACCTTCAAGAAAGGAAATGAGGATAGTGAAGTAATTACGCCCTTAGAGCCACTTGGGCCTGGGTATGAGAGGCGGGGTGTTACAGTTTTGATGCATGCAAGTATGGGTGGATTAATGGTTGTAAGGGGGCAATTAGGCTTGATGGATGTTTTCTAAAAGGGGTTTTAAGTGAGAATTACTTTGTGCCATCAAGAGGGATGGAAACAACCACATGTTTTCATTAGCATGGGGAGTTGTAGGCATAGAAACAAATGTAGCCTGGAGTTGCTTTATAAGATGTTTACAACATGATTGATCTTTTTGGGGAAGGTGATCACTTCACAATAATCTTAGTCATGCAAAAGGTGAGAAACATAATTCATGTATATTACATTTTGTCACTCACTTTTAATGTAGAATGATGCTCACCTTTATTGCATTTCTTTTTAGGGAAGGGGGCCTATTTCTAAACTTATCCCAAGGGTTGAGCAGAGAATGTATGAAGGACATGTGTATGCAAACTGGGCAAAAAGATGGAGAGGTGAGGAAAGAAAGATAACATTTTAGAGTTGTGCAAGGGCAACTAATAAGGTTGCCTTATCCGAAAGATTAAATGTTATAAAAAACTTGGGAGATGGAGCACTAGAGGATGTTCTCCATTATAAAATTGCAAAGTGCATGGTGTTAAACATTTTTCAACACAGATGTGGAATATGATGTTGTAGATAACAACCTTGCAAAGACCTTTAATGGTTGTATTTTGGAGGCAAGATGCATGCTAGAAGAGAAAAGGGTTCAAGTCATGAAAAGACTATGGACAAAAAGACAATTAATGTCTAATTGAATCAATGGCATTTTACCATGGGCAATGTTGAAGGTGGGAAAAAAAAACAAGGTCAGATCTTTTGACTAGTTAATGGAGTAGAATGGGGACAGTGGCTATGAGGTAACTAGTGTGTATAACAATGACAATAAACACACTATTGATATTAAATAGCTGAGCTATAGTTGCAGAAAATGGGATTTGATTGGCATACCTTGCCAATATGCCATTTGTGCCATCCACCATGAATCTGATGAGCCTGAGGTATATTTTTGCCATTGGTAGACGAAGGATACATACCTAAAAGCATATAGTCATGTGATATAATGTGTACTAGGCAAGAAGCAATAGAAAGTTACTTATAAGGAGTTCATTGAGCCTCTAGAATTTAAGCCAATGCCAAGCAGACCAAAGAAAAACAAGAAGAAAGACGATGGTAAAATTAAAAAGACTAGAAAGTTGAGAAGGTAGGGAATGATAATGACCTACAAGTTGTGTATGAAGAAGGGGCATAATATGAGGAGTTGCCCATGAGGGAAAAAAGGATGTTCAGGTATATATCATAACATATATTACATCAAACTTTGACTATGTATATTACATCATACTTGGCTATGTATATGTACTTACATTTATTTGTTGTTAATATTACTAGCTTTGCAAGTAAAAGACGAAAACAAAGGGAAAGACAGGTGAAGAAGTTAGTCCCTAACAACCACAAAGAAAAGCACACAATGTTATGGTTTTGAAGGAAGTAATAAAAAACAATAAGAAAAGTTTATTTGGAAAGAAGAAGAGGATTAATGGAGTTTCAACTTCATGAATTGCAAGTGTAGTTTTGTACCAACATGTAGCAAAGAGAACAAGACTTGGAAGGAAGGTATTGTCTCAGCAACTACCTACTATTGCAACTCCAAAACAAGTTTAAGATTTAGCTAGCTCATCATCTCAACCAATGTCACCTAGCCCATTATCTCATCACATGTCACCACGCCCAACTACATAGTGGACACACCCATCACATTTCCTACAAAGCCCACTAGCAGATCCTACAGTTCAGTCAAGTAGTAGGCTCATTATAGGGCTTTTTACGTGTCTATACAGTATTTCAAAATATATTACAAATATACCATATATTTCAATGTTATACATATAATTAAAAATTAATTACAGAAATATCAGAAATTGGGGTGTTACCATTTTAAACCAAAAAAACCTATGAAATCAGCAAAAAAAAAAAAAGAAAATAACAACCAAAAAAGGAAAATTGCTTTTATTTCACATTTAATGAAGCATATTAGGAGAAATAGGTTTTTATTTGACCAAAAAATCAGTTTGCTTATATTTTGTTTATATTTTTTGGTATATTATGATATAATTTGGTATATTATGATATATTTTGATATATTTTGTTTATATTTTTTATAATATACATACAATATATAAAAAGTAATATGTATACTAAATTCTGAAGTATATTTTGGTATATTTTTGTATATTGTGGTATATTTTATTTATATTTTTTGGTATATTATGATATATTTTAGTATATTAATGATATATTTTGGTATATTTTGTTTATATTTTTTATAATATGCACACAAAAAGTAATATGTATACTAAATTCTGAAGGATATTTTGGTATATTTTTGTATATTTTGGTATATTTTTGTATATTTTGGTATATTTTGTTTATATTTTGGTATATTTTTATATATTTTGGTATATTTTGTTTATGTATATTAAATTCTAAAGCATATTACTTTTTGTGTATATTTGGGTATATTAAATTCTGAAGCATATTTTGGTATATTTTTGTATATTTGGGTATATTTTGTTTATATTTTGATATATTTTTGTATATTTTGGTATATTTTGTTTATATTTTTTATAATATGCATATAATATATAGAAGGTAATATGTATACTAAATTCTGAAACATATTTTGGTATATTTTTGTATATTTTGGTATATTTTGTTTACATATTTTAGTATATTATGATATATTTTGGTATATTTTGTTTATATTTTTTATAATATGCATACAATATATAGAAAGCAATATGTATACTAAATTTTGAAGCATATTTTGGTATATTTTATTTATATTTTGATATATTTTTGTATATTTTTGTATATTTTGTTTATATTTTTTGGTATATTATGATATATTTTGTTATATTTTGTTTATATTTTTTATAATATGCGAAAAGTAATATGTATACTAAATTTTGAAGTATATTTTAGTATATTTTTATATATTTTAATATATTTTATTTATATATTTTGATATATTATAATATATTTTTGTATATTATGATATATTTTGGTATATTTTGTTTTTATTTTGGACCATTCACGAATTTGGAAGAACCCAGAAACCAGAAATAAAAACTTGGAAGAAGAGGGGCGGTGCCCTATTTCGATGACGATCAAAATGGAACAAAGAAGAATCAAAGTTGGAATTTGGTTGGTGATGGCTATGAGGTGCGATGTGGTGGCCGGATATCATGAATAGAAGAATGAAAGCAACGCGATGGGGTTTTTTTGTTGCTGCTGCTAAGGGTTTGTGAAAAACGAAGACAAAGAAGACGAACATCAGAGTTTGCAATTGCAGCGGCTATGAACCACGAACAGAGGAAAAGAAGAAGCAACAATCAATTTCTGGTTCGTGATTTTGGGCTAAAATATGAAACTCTTTGAGTCAAGATTGTGACGTTGTCCAACAGAAAATTTGAAAGAGGTAACAGCTGCTAAATTTTCTCCATTTTTAGGTTCGTCTGATTGTTGGAATAGGGGAGCAGCTGCATTTTTGGACACAAAGAATGAAGAGGAAATCTGGCGGTGTGCATGGCTGGCCGTGATGAATCAAAGCAGAGGAATGGATCTAGTGTGTGTGCTAAAACGAAGAAAAAGCTGCTGAGTTGAACGGAGGAGGAAAAGAGAAAGCCGGAGCGCATCTTTTAATATATGATATTTTTGTTAATAAAACTAAAATGTTGACAAAATTGAAAATAGTGAACTTTATAAAAATATTTTTGATAATATTTTTGAAATAGTAACATTTTATGTAATTTCCTCCTCATTATAACACTCCGAAATCTCACAAACGCGTACACGACACTATTAAAATAAAAAATAAAAAATAAAAAATAAAAATTATAGGTTAGTAAGGTAACGAGAATTTAAAATAATTATAGATAAAATATAAATAATTTCTAGACGAATTATAATGATAAAAAATAAATAAATATGGTTAGAAATAAATTATAATTAGTTAAAAATAAATAAATAAATAATAATAATAATATTTACAATATGAATAAAAAATAAATTTTTAGGATTTAAAATGTTTAAGTTAAATATATAAGATTTGCAAAATATGAATAATTGAAAAAAAAAAAAAAATATGATGCTTGAAATTTAACTTATAAAAATAATATGATGCTTGAAATCTGGAAAATTTTGATTTGGTGCGTTGAAGAAAGAAGTTGCTGGAAATGAAAAGAAACAAAAAAAATGAATGAATGATGATGCTCTGTTTTTGGGCAAAAAAAAAAAAAAAAGGAAAATCTGGAAAGCTTGTGAAGAACCATGAACGAAGAAGAAGGATCCGGATGAAGAATCTGGATTTGTTTAATTGATTTAGGGCTTTGAGTTTGATTTCGGATGTGAAGATCAAACGAAAGAAATGAAGAAGAAGAACGAGGACCAAGCATGAAAGAGGAAAACAAACTTCAGATCTGAAATTTGTGTTGAAGCTGGTGCGATCCGTGATTGAGGAAGAAGAAATAAGGACGTTGTGATTTGGGTTTCTATTTTACGTTTCAATGTGATGATTGAAAGGAAAAAAAAAATTTCAGATCTGAAATCTTTGTTTGATTTGGGGTTTTGGTTTAGTTGGACGATGACGATGGAAGAAAAAAATCCGGTTTGTTGTGATTTGGGGTTTTGTTCAGTCGGCATGACGATCAACAGTGAAGAACGAAAAGAAAGAAGAACTAAGAAGAAACAAAACCAAAAACTAGGGCTCGTGTGGTTTGTGATTTGGGGTTTCATTGGGTTGGAGTATAACGATCAAGCAGAAATGTTTTCAAATCTTGCTGGCCGTGATAAACGAACAAGAAAATAGAGGAATCGTAATCTGGTTTTGTTGCTGCTGCTGGACGAAAAAATGAAGAAGAAGAGGTGATGTGTGTGCTGTTGTTGCTGTCGGACTGAAGTGAAGAAGAGGAAAGAAGAAATATGGCGCTGCAATTTTGGTTTTGCAGCTGTGTGCGTTTTGGCCGTGACGAAGATGAGCAACAATGTAATAACCCGAATTTTTTTAACGCATAGACGTTGAAAATAAATTTTTAAAATATAATATAATTAAAAAAATAAATAATATTTTAAATAACTATATAAAAATTAATTAAATTAAATTAAATTATTAATTAGTTAAATTAAATTAATTAATTAATGTAATTTATATATGTATATGTAATTATATAATTAAATTAAATAAATGTGTAGAAAGTAATTAAATTAATTAATGGGATTATATATATATATATATATATATATATATATATATTTATGATTTGGATGATTAAAGTGATTATTATTTATGGACTAATGACAAATCTCATTTGATGAATATTATGTATTATTTATGAGTAGCAATTGAAATTTAATAAAAAGACAAATGAAATGAATAGAATTTAATAGCTTAAAGTTGAGTAGCAAAATCATATGTAATATGTATATAAGCATTAACATATACAAATGAGTGGATGTGAAATTGAATTTAGAATATTAATCATGAGCATACTTTATAAAATATAATAGTAGGACATATTTATAAATATATATGGAAGAAGTTTATGATTGTAAATAAAGAGTAGGGTATTTAAGGAATATTTTTTTTATCAAAGTGGGTTATTTTGGTAATATAAAAAGTAGGTATTTATGAAATATTTTTTATCAAAGTAGGGTATTTTGATGATATTTATATCAAAGTAGGGTAATTTTGGAATAATTTAAGGATAATTATGAAATTATTTTACAAAAAATCAAATGGGCGTGATGTTGCTAAAAAGCTTTAGTGTTCTTATTTCATTTCATTTCTAGAGAATGAGCTAGGGAAAGAAGAGAAAAGAAAAAGGGGGAAAAGCAAAGAGAAGATCTGAATTTTCGCCAGATTCGACGTATAGGTAAGTAATTTCTTTGATTCTAATTGCAAAAATGCTAATTAAGCCCTGTACTATGATCCTAGGGATTGACTGTAGGGGGTATTTTATAGTTGTACCCAAAATTTGGGTATTTTTTCACAGTGAGTAGAACTTAGTAAAAGTTATACCAAAACACTCTTGATGATGAGTAGATCTCAAATATGTGGTTAGATTATATTCGTTTGCCCTGTAGATTTTAAATAAATACTTAAAGTTTTATAACATTTGGATGAGCTTTTGATTGTGTTAATCCCCAACAAAGTTCTAATTGAAACCCATAAAAATGTAGAGAATGAAAATCTGCATCCATCGATACCAACGTCACAAATTTTTGATATCAATTGAAATTTTGGTGAATGACTAACTAATAGGATTATTTAATAAAATTTAGAAAAATTAGATAAATTATGACTTTGAAGCTTATTTCTTTACGAGTAGTTCACATGTACAATATGTAATTGTTATATTTATAATTATTGTTGCTGATTATTTTTATAAATCATCTGAAGGTTTTTGAACCATGAATTGAAAACGAAAAAGGTATAATAGTGCATTTTTATTTAGCTTGAGCTACAATTAGTTAAAATAAAATAAATTAAATTATTGGAGATGTGAAGGAATTAAGTATAAACTTATTCCTTTTATTTTTGAAGTTGAAAAGAATGTTAAATGGATAAATTGCATTGTTTGGAATCTTGAGAACAAGTTGAAATATTAAAAGAGCTTTAAAATAAGAAATTGAAAATTTTGGGAGCTTTAGCTGAGGGTTTGGTATCTAAAACCTTATTAGTCTTGGAGATAATTTTATATTATGCTATTTATTCTGGAATGGATGTAAATGGAATGTGATATCAAAGTTCAGGAGGTTGTGGAGATTCGGAGAATAATATCAAAATTTTTAAATGACAGATTAAACATTTAAAAGTGGATTAGTGTGACGAACTGACGCAAGGGAAATCCATAAACCTCAGGTAGGGAGGATTTCCTTGCTCGTTAATATTATGCAAATTTTAGATTCAAAACATGATGATTGTTAGTTTAAGATATTTTGCATGCCATGGTTGTTAATTGTTTGTGATTGGAATGATTTGAATGATGATCATAATGTCCGGTTAATCGCTTTCTGACATGCTTTATTGAATTTATAATTCATTCATTTTATTCAACATGTGTTTGCTCATATTTGATGGATGATGTTGTGCGCATAACACTGATTGTGGAACTAAATAAGATTAATGGTTTATTAAGAATTTTACGTACCGATGCGATGGATTGTCGTAGGCGCACTGTAACCCTCCATACAGTGTATCATGTGCACTAGTCTAGACATGTCGTAGATATTTCCATTTATCCAGCTGGATAGCTGAACTATTTTTGGAAGTGGTAATCACTATATTGTGTTGCCCTTTCTTAGACAGTAATCCCATGGTATAGTCTGGATTGTATACCTAGAGTACTCGCCTTTGGTATTGATAGCGCTAATACTTGGAGAGGTTATATCATGATGGTAATGTTGGATTGCAATACCTGGAGAATCATGATAGTACATCTGGATTGTGTGCCGGGAGTTACTCATTTGGATTACAAGAAATATCGAGGGAGGATTCTCTTTCGGTCATTAGGATTATAACAAGAAAATTTAATGTTTGCAACGCTTAATGTCTGAAAGTACTTATAATGTTTTGAATGCTAGTTTGTATAATATTAATGATGTGTAGGAATGACCTATTGGGCTTTTGAGCTCACTCCTATTTTATTTTCAGGTACTCACAGGAGTATTCACTAACATGCATAGGAATTGATTTCAGAGTCTCATTTAGAGGTCGTTACAGTTATTTTCTTGTGTCTTATTTTGATGTAAATATTTAAACAGGATTTGTGATCTTTTTCGTATGTTATATATGTAGAACTTTTCAAATGTTTAAATGTAACTTTTTGCTTATTTTGTATAAATGAATCTGACAGTAGTTAGCTGAATATTTTCTGACTTTCACCGTTGCGTTATTATGACGTTTTGGAAACCATTCATGAATGAAAAACTGGTGATAATGGTTAAATTATGGACATTCCATGCATTAATGTTGGTATGCATTACATATAGATTATGTAAACTTTCGGAAGAAAGAGAAATAGGAATTGGAAAGTTGACAACTCGGTTTTAGGAAAAGGATGACTCAATGATCATGTACCAGGAAATCTGGACTTGAAACCAATGTGTCACAAGCAATCCGTGCATTATGCGTGCTGTTGGTGTTGTTGTCGGACGAAGAAGACATTTTAGATCTAAAATCTTTACTGGTTTGGGCGTGAAGATCATCATTTCAGATCTGTTTGCTATGTTTGGAACAAAGATGAAGAACAAAACCAGAAAATCTGGTTGTGCATCTATTTGTGTGTGAAGAGGAAGGCGTGCTGCTGCGTTTGGATGATGAAAAACCAACTACAGGGCATCTTGCTTGTAGTGATTTGTGACAAAGAAGAAACAGAACGCAAGGAGATTTAAGCCGCTGTGGTCGGTTGTTGAAGAACGAAGAAGAGCAATAGTTTTGCTGTGTTCACATGCGAGGGGGACGAACAAAAAAAAACCAGCAGCTACTGCTGCAATCCGGACGTGAAGATGAAGAATGTTGTTATTGGTTCCTGTGTGAAGAATGAACAACAATAAAGGGTTTCATCGTTGAGCATCGTTTGCGCGAAGAAGAAACACTAGCAGCAACTATTGTTGCATTTGCTCGCGCTAAGAAGATGACAAGTGATACCCTAGTTTCGAAATTGGATCTGAGAGGTATAATCCGTATATTTTTAAATTTTTAAATTTTAGATAGTTTTAAATTAATTATTATGAACAGAATGAAAAGTATAAAATTTGAACTTTCAGTAGTGAAAATATGAAGTTAAAGCCTTAGATTATTTTATTTAATTTGGAGGAGTAGTAGAGACTTAGAAAATTTAATATGTAAATTTTTTATTGTCAGATGAAAATTATAGAGCAGTGAAGAAGGGATTTTAATATTTAAAAACTCCCCGTAGTTAAATATCTAAATTTGGAACCCAAATTCAAATTTTAGTATTTTTAAATTATTAGCTTTGATTTAAATAAATTTATTTGGAAGTTAGAGTTTTTATTTTCAGATTGAAAGTTTAAAATAGTAGAGCTATTATTCTTCTAAAATATAAGCGTAGAAGTATTTTTGAACAAAATTTGGATAAACACTGAAGACCTAGAAATAAATTAAAATGATCTTTATTTTCAGCCTTAGAAACCTTACTTTGATTTGAGTTAAATTAGTTGAAAATTTTAGTAGAAAAATTTTGGTTCTAAATTTAGAAAACATAAGGACTTAAAAATTTATTATGATGTTGAATTTTAGATTGAGAAATTCGGAGACTCGAAGAAATTATTTTATTTTGATTATATGAAATTTTAAAATTTTAGAATGACCCTGAAGTAGTTGAAATTGATATTTAGACTTTATAATTATTTTAAAAATTATTTAAGCTTAAGAGTATTTTCGAATGAGATTGAATGTGAATTAGGAACTTAGAAAAGTTTCATTGATTGTTGAATTTCAGATTTTGCAATTTTAGAGTGTCAAATATCTCGAGGGAAAGTAAGGTAGCCTTGAAGGTCTGCAAAATCAGGTGGACGTGATTTCTTTGCTCATATGTATTATGTAGATTTAAAATTTGAAACATTTGTTTGAATAGTTCTAGATTAATAAGGATTGTCTTTGGAAACTGATTGAATTTGTTTGGAGTGCTTGGGTGATGTTATGATGAATGATTATTTATTTATTGTATGCATAAATAGGAAAATTACATTTAGGTAGCATTCTTTATTTATTTGACTGCCACTTTAATTACATGCATTATTTGATAAATTTCTATGGTATGTGTGATGTTTTGGTATGATTAAATTTGTTTGTGAAACTAACAAGCCTGAAGTGGTGCGATCGACAAGCCTGAAGCGAATCGAGGTGGCATCTCCTATATGTCACTACTTGATATTGACGAACCACAAGGCGGATCGTAGGTATTCTTAACCTTGAGCTGTCTACGATAGCTAGAAGTCCTTGGGAGACAATACGAGTTGCAATATATATACTCCCTTGGATTGTGACTCTGATAGGTAACCGGCCTTAGACGTTACCTGAGATTTGTTTCTAGTTCAGATCACAGGGAATACCGAGAGTCATCTTAACGCTCTTTTGGTCTTAGATTTTAACCAAAACTAAATGAATGTTTGAAACGCCTAATGTGTGAAAGTGTTTGTAATGTTTTAAATTTTGATCTATATAATGCGTGTGATGTATATGAAAGACCCACTGAGCTTTCGAGCTCATCCCTATTTTATATTTTTTAGGTACACATAGACGTAGCGTGTAGTAGTCTACGTCAGAAGACTCTTACTTTTGATTAGAAACCTCATGGGGAGGTTATCCGGGATAAGAGGGTTTAGAGGTTACTTGTTCCTTATTTTATTTTGGACTTGAAAAGTATTTCAATGTTTTAATGTAATCATTGAACGATATTACATGTTTAACATTTATTGTTTTAATAGAAGTTTTTGAAGTGATTCCGCCGCGTGATTTTTGATTCATGATTTGCGATTTGTGACTTATAATTTATGATTTCTAATTTTAATTTGTTTTGTCTAACCGTGGAAATCCAGTGAATACAGTGGAAAGTTATTTTGAACTTTTATTTTATGCGAAAAGTATTTTCATATATTTCTTTGAGAACTATCTATCAGGACCTTGAATTTGAAGAAAAAGAGTTGACACGAACATTTTAAGTAGCATTCAGATTCTCAACGGGCGACGACTTGACCATGAGGCATCTCCACCAAGGGGGCGCATCTCCGCGCTAGACCCATAGCACGTGACGGGAGGTCCGATTGGGAGTCGGGGTGTTACACTCATCCAATAGTCAATTCAGGTTTATGCCAACACATAAACCATATCTATACATTCCTCGACGTAATAGTCAATTCAAACAAACTCCAACACCGGTGCCATGTCTGTATGTATCCCAACCTCAAAGAAGCCCTTTAATGTCATTAGGCCTCCTGCATAGAGTAAAGTTATTAGTTGTCATGTCAACTTAAAAACTAGCGTTGCAACTCTACAGGTAATTACTCCTAACCAGACTTTGCAAGTTAATGTTATTTGGACAATATGGCTACACTAATAATAGCCAACCTATGATTTTTGTTTGATTTCTCACAATCTAAATTTTCTACCAAGATACTTATATGGAGGCCAACCAAGGAAAAAAAAAGTGACGATAAAGTTGGAATCAGTGCAAGACCTTTCCAACCAATGAAATTAGCATATAGATCTTGAAGATTGCAATCTTATCATTAGAAGGGAATACTACAACAATTTTAGTATTTAACAACAGTTTTTTTAGCAATAAATAATTTTTTGTTGCTAAATGTCACTTTTACCAACAATATGTTATTTTTGTTGCAATATACTACTTAAGAATATTACTTTTGTAGTAATTTTTAACAAAAAAAATTAATCAAAACAGCAAAAAAAATTTTTGTTGCAAAATATTACTCTTAACAACAAATAATAATTTTTTCTTGCAAAAAATATTGATTAATGTTATTTTAGCAACAAGTTATTAGCAGCAAAAGTTTTAAGGAATAAATAATTTTGTAGCTAAATACCAGTTTTACCAACAATATAATATGTTTTTAAGTATTTTTCTTTTTTATTGTATAAGAAAATACAATCAATTTCATAGTCTAATATAACTCGTTTTTACCAACAATATAAATGAGTTACTAACCAAAACGAGTTACCAACAATATTATCAATTGTAGCTAAAAACGAGTTACTAAACAAAAACAAAAAACAAAAAAAAAACGGCGTCTCTCTCTCAACTTGCAGGGAAGCTCGCCGACGATCTTGATCTCGTCTCGTCTCATCCTCTTTCGATCTCCTCTCATCTCACTCTTTGTCAATCTCCTCGCCTCTCGATCTCATCTTGTCTCACCTTCTTTCGATCTCCTCTCATCTCACTCTCTCTCAATCTCGTCGTCTCTATCTCCATCTTGCTCCATCTCCCGATCTCCTCTCTACTAAAAGATTTCATCGTTGCCAGAGCATATTTTCTCTCATCTCACAAGATAATCGCACAATTGCGTCCATTGCCAAAGTAATGGCTACAGACTGATCGAAGAGGAGTTGTTCACTTGTCTCAATCTTCATCTTGCTCCATCTCTCGATCTCCTCTCTGCCGAAAATTCGATCATTGCCAAAGCATAGCTCACATTGTAATCGCACAACTGCAATCGTTGCAGTTCATGGACCGAAGTTCACAGAGCATTTCCTGTAAGTTCTTCTAACATAGCACATCTTATTTTTTTTAATTCTTCAATCAAGAAGCTATGGTTGGTCTTGGATTCTACTAGACTTTTTATAGCTTCCTTTAGAATGTGATTTTTCCTATTGGTAATTGCAGCGTCCATTTTGGAACTTGATTGCCCAATCCTTTTGGTTCCACCACATAAACACTTCGTCATAAAGGTTAAATTATTATTTTTCTACATGAATTTGCAGACATTTTCAAGATATTTTATGTGATGTAATTTGTTATTGCTTATTTTGATATTGAGATGCTCGGTGATTAAGTTTTCTAGCTGTTGGTGATTTAAATTAAGTTTTCCATTTTCACTTTTGGCTTGCCTGAGATAATACAATGAAGTGTGTAACGAATAAGATGTTTCAATTTTTCCCAATCTCCAATTAAGCTTTTTCATTGAATAAAAATATTTTAAGAAATAGTAGTCGGAGCAACCTTTGACTAAGTATGATTTGCTGAGTGGCAATTTCTTGATGAAAAAAATAGGAAGAAACAATAGTAAGTTACAAACTATGAGGCATAAAATAAAATTTATATTTCATAGAGAATACTTGTTCACGCAGCACAGCATCCTGAGCAACAAATTCATTATCATTAGTATCTCTTTCATTCAACCTTGAGCTGTTAGCAGATGCAACATCTAGGGTAAAAATAGATCCGTTTTCTAGATGATGATGACTAGTCTCTGCATGGTTTATTGGAGACATATATGTGTTCTGATCACTTCCAATAACACAAACATCTGAAACTGATTTCTCTTCAAACTGTCCTCCTTGCATTTCTACAATTTTCAGCCTTGTAAGAGACAAACACCTTGTTTGCGTATAATATCATTTCTCTAAAAACCCGGGAATAAGAGGAAATTGTCACATAAATCAACAACCTCAATATATATGGGCTAAAACAATACCTTATATAGTTGTACTTACATCTCTAGAGTAATCATGTGAAAAGACACTTACATCCCATTTGCAAGCCATTTCCTTTGTTTCCTGTTCAATTGCAAGACATTTTCATGCCCCCAGATTCAACCACAGATGACAACAGAGCAATGACATTTGCAATATATTGGTTGAGTTATCAATTTTTTTTTTTGTATATTATGTGCCATAGAACTGTAATAACTTGTCTAAAATCTCACAAATTCAGAAAAGGTAAAAGATCTCACCAATAACACGTTCCTCTAGTTTACATTTGGTGTTAATTTCATATTCAAACAAGTTCATTTCTATCTGGATCCAAGCTAGTTTGTGCCATTGATGCTCACTTTCCATTTCGGCTAGCATAAGAGAAAAGAAAATACCCAACTTTTTCCTTTTAGTTTTTTGCAATGTATCACTATGCCCTTAAAATATGGGACCACTCCTATTTAAGAGTCAAAGTGCAGTAGTAGACCTCTCCTAACAAGAACAGCTTTGAAGAACTGAACCCATATTTTTATACAAGGACATCTTTAAGACCCCCAACCCGCTTCACCTAAAACAACCAGTTATTTTTCCTAATAGATGGTTAGATACTCTTCATGAATTCACCAATACACATCTCCCTCAATAACTGCTGAAGAGGGCCTATTTGGGTTGGAGAAAATCATCCTCAGAGTTCAAATAATGCCATGGACACTGTCCAATGCTGAATCAATGCAATAACAATTAATATGTCACACCCCCTTGTTGATCTAGGCCACTCATTTTCTCCTTTTATTGTCTTGGCAAGTAACCTCTTGTAGAAGCAAAAGAAAATGTGATTGAAAATCATCAACCATGGAGTACTAGTACCCATGATACAAGGACGAGACATCTATCAGTGTACTTAAGAAGATCTCTATTTCTTCTTTCTTTTTCTTCTTCTCTTCTCTTTTCCTCATCTTTTTTCAATTCAGCTATTGTTTCTGTAAATTTGAAACAACACCACATCATCTGGTATCAGAGAAATTGATAACATGCCTCCAAAGGTGAAACCAACATTTGCAAACAATATCATGCTAAGTTTGGGAATCACATGAATCATCTATGTCTCACATCATTTTCTCAAGTTAAAATCCCATATCTTTCAAATTTCTGTTTCAATATTATGCTAAGTTTGGCATATAATGATATTTTTATTTATTTTCTTATTATTTATTTATTTTGTGGTGGGGAGATTTTTTGTGTTTTTTTGGAAAATTTGAATTGTTTTGTATATTTATATCATGAGTTTTTTTTATTTGAAATGTAGGTATTGTTTAATAATGGATAAGAGTTGAATGCTCGAAATAAATAGGCTTAGCAAGAAGTACTCTGATGGTGTCAAGTCATTCTTAAAGTTTGCACAATCTAATGCTAGTGAAAACATGGTTCGTTGTCCTTGTCGTGATTGCTTGAATACCCAAATTGAACATATTGAAGAAGTCGAGACTCACTTGTTCATGTATGGAATATCACAGTCATACACATGTTGGATAAATCATGATGAGTCTGCTAGAGGTGAGCATAGTTATAATACAGTTGAAGATGAATTACATAATAGTACAAATATAGTTGATGATGATGAAGGCTTTGATATATTTGACATGTTGGAAGATGTGCACGGTGGGGTATTTACTACCACAAATGTGAATGTTGAACATGTGGAGTGTGATAGTCATGAGGAAGATCATTTAGATGATAATGGATCCAACTTTTATGAATTGCTCAAAGAGGCACAACGTGAGTTGTACCCTGGTTGTAAAAAGTTTTCTACTTTATCGTTCACTGTAAAACTATTACACTTGAAGGTGACAAATCATTGGATAGATAAGTCATTTACCATGCTCCTTCAATTATTAGCTAAGGTGTTACCTGATGGTGCTAACATTCCTTCTTCATACTATGAAGCTAAAAAGATATTGCATGGATTGGGTTTAGGGTACAAGTCCATACATGCATGCAAGCATGATTGCATTTTATTTTGGAAAGATTATAAAAATGCAAAGACTTGTCCAGAATGTGGTGAAAGTAGATGGAAAGAATGGAATGGAAATGGTAAAAAAATCTCTCATAAGGTTCTTCGCTACTTTCCGTTGACTCCTAGGTTGCAACGCGTATATATTTCTAGGCCCGTGGCTGAAGATATGACATGGCACAAAGAAAAGCGTGTTTACATTGAAGGAGTAATGAGACATCCTGCGGATACTAGAATATGGCAAGAGTTTGATACATTACATCAAGGGTTTGCAAGTGACCCTCGTAATGTGAGGTTGGGACTTGCCACCGATAGCTTTAATCCATTTGGTTCTATGAGTAACTCTTATAGCATGTGGCCTATCATTCTTATCCCATATAATCTACCCCCATGGAAATGTATGAAGGAATCATTTTTTATTATGTCACTATTGATTTTGAGTCCACGATCTCCTGGAAAAGATATTGATGTGTATTTACAACCTTTGATAGAAGAATTGAAAGACTTGTGGGAGCATGGCACACGCACTAACGATGCTGACAAAAGAGAATTTTTTAACATGCATGCATCGATACTATGGACTATAAATAACCTTCCTGCATGTGCTAACCTTTGTGGGTGGAGTACAAAGGGATATATGGCATGTCCTATATGTAAGGAAAACACTTCATCTCAACGCTTGAGAAATAAGATTTGTTATACTTGACATCGACGATACTTACCTGCTAACCATTCATGGTGAAACAATACGACATTCGATGGCAAAGTTGAGAGGCGATCAACACCAATAGAGCAATCAGGTAATGACATTCTTCAACAAATTAATGGATTAAAAGAACTAAGACATGGAAAGCATCCAAATCATAGAAAGAGGAAAAAAACAAGTGATATGTTGAATTGGACACATAAAAGCATTTTCTTTGAGCTTCCATATTGGCGTACTTTACTTCTTCACCATAATCTTGTTGTTATGCGTATAGAGAAAAATATTTGTGACAATGTTTTGGGTACCTTGCTAAATATAGAAGGAAAGACGAAGGACACTGATAAGGCCCGATTAGATTTGGTTGATTTGAATATAAGGAGTGAATTACATATAAGGTACGAGAATGGTTACTTCATTAAGCCACATGCATGTTACACTCTTGACCGCAAAGAAAGGCAACACTTTTGTGCTTTTTTGAGATCTGTAAAGTTTCCTGATGGGTGTGCATCTAACATTGCAAGATGTGTCAACGTAAATGATGGTAAACTTTATGGTTTGAAGAGTCATGATTGTCATGTCATGTTACAAAGATTACTACCTATCGGTATTAGAGGCTTTATGAGACGAGACATTTGCAATATATTGGTTGAGTTATCAAATTTTTTTCGTGTGTTATGTGCCTGAACTCTCTACTTGAAGGACTTAGATGCCATGCAAGAAAATATTAAGGTATTATTATGCAAGATGGAAAAATTTTTTCCTCCAACCTTTTTTGATGTCATGGTACACTTAACTTATTCATTTACCTCATGAAGCACGAATAGCAGGCCCTGTTTCTTATAGATGGATGTATCCAATAGAGAGGTTTTTACGAACACTCAAAGGTTACGTTAAGAACAAAGCTAGGCTAGAAGGATCAATTGCTGAGTCATAAATTGCAAAAGAATGTCTAACATTTTGCTCCATGTATCTTCGTGGAATTGAGACTAAATTTAACCGCCAAGAGCGAAATCATGAATGCATGCCACCACATGGGGATTTTTCTATAAAGGCCTTCTTACAAAGGATACGAACATTTACTAATATTAAGTATACTGACTTAACAGTGCATGACCGTACTCAAGCTCATTGGTTTGTATTACATAACTCTGAGGAAATACATCATTATCTCGAGTAAGTTACTCTATAATCTTTGAACTATTTTAAATTATTATTCTTTCTTTATATTATTTTTTTCTTTATATTGCTACTTTCAACTTATAAATCCTTGAAAATACCAGTGAACATCTTCAAATCCTAAAAGAGAAAAGTCAACTGAATATTTCTCAAAGGCAACAAATGTATTTTCCATCTTGGTTTGTGTAATACCTCAGAATTTATGACGTGTTGAATATATATAATAATAATAATAATAATAAATAAAGATTTAAGATTAATTTGAGAATGAAAATTTTATATTGAGTAACAAAGAAAAAAATTATAATACACATGTAAATATTAATAAAAAAAGATCATAATTATTAAAACATAAATATAGACTATGCTTTAGAAAAATAAATTATTTTGTAGCTTACTCATGCGAGCGTGACAATGCGAGTGATTCAAAAATGAAAATAAATCAAATTAACCCTGTGTGTATGCGTTACTCTTCAAAAAAAAAAAGAAAAATATTATATTCTGAAAATTTTGGGTTCAGATTTTTCTGAAAATGAAATGAAAAAATGAAAAAAAAAAATCTGTTAACCCAAATCAAATCAAACTAATAATAATTGATTTTTGTTCAGTTTGGATTAATTGCTTTGAAATTTTAATAGCTCATCATTGATTAAAATAATTAATTTTAGATGCATGTGTAAAAATAAATGAATGTTAACTTATGGATGTGCATTTAAAAGTTTTACTATATGAAATAATTATATAATTTTGATGAGAATGTTTAAATAATAGAAGAATAGAAGCTTTTAAAAAAATAATAAAGAAAATTCTGGAAACGTAAAGAAGAAGAAGGAAAATCTGAAAAATTGAGGGTGATTTGAGATGGTGGTTCGGTGTTGGACAATCGAAACAGGGGAATGAAGAATGAAGGAGATGATAAAGATAAATGTGATTAGGGGTGATGGTGGTGTGTTGAGGAAGAAGAAACCAGATTTTTCTGGTTTAAACCTCTTGTTTTAAATTTTGATTTGATGGTAGCATTCTATTGATGTGTGAATTGAATCCGTGAAGAGATTTTTGTTAGCTTTAGTGGTTTTGTTGTTACTATTGGACAAAGGATGAAGTACAATAGCGAATTTGGGTGTGAGTTTGTCGTTGGCGTCGTTTACGGGAAGAAGACGACGCGAGGTAAATTTTAGACTTTTAATTTTAGATAATATGAAAATTTATTTATTTTTATGATTTTAGATGCAAAAATAAAATGAAATTTGAAATTTAAAATTTTATTAAATATTTTAGTAGAAATATTAATTTCAATGTTTGTGAATTTTGATAGATGCTTAGAATATTTATTTAATAATTTAAATTAAATAAATTTTATATTAGGTTATTTATTAATTATTGAACATGAGAATTAATTGATTCAGAAAAAATTAGAGCAATTAATCTTTCAAATTAGGATTGAGAATATATATATAATAGTTTTTCAACACATTAATAGTTTTATTTGATATGAGAAGTTTAAAATTTAATAATTCAATTAAGTTAAAAACATGAAAAACAAATATTTAGAAGTTTAAAATTTTTATAAGAAAAGATGAAACTTTAGGCCCCTGAAACTAAAACTATAACATCAAGAAGTTTTATTTTGTTCGTAACAAATTTATTTACGATATGAATAACTTATTTAAATCTATGGAGATTTTTAAGTGATAAAATAGAAACTCGAGACTTAGTTCGAGTATTAGATATAAAAATCTTATTTTAAGTAAAATAAGATTTATTGAACGTAAGTTATTTATTTTTAGAATTCAATTTAAGTTTTAATGTCTTAAATAAATCATTCGAATCTAAATAAACTTATTTAGAAATAAATAAATCGTAGAAGCTTAAAAAAATCTAGAAATAATTTTATTTTAGGTATATGAAATTCTAGAATTTAGGAATAACTCGAAATTAGTTGAAGTTGATATTTTAAACTTTATAATTAATGTAGAAACTATTTAGGCTTAAGAATATCTTGGACTAGATTGAATATGAATTAGAAACTTAGAAAATTTTATTGATTGTTAAATTTCATATTTGACAATTTTATAGTATCGAATTACTCGAAGAAAAGCAAGGAGCCCTGATGATCGGCAAAATCAGGTGGGCTTGATTTCCTTACTCTTACGTATTATATAGATTTTAAATTCAAAGCATTTGTTTGATTAGTTCTAGGTTAATAGAATTTTATTAGGAAATTGATTGAAATTGTCAGTATGCTTGAATGATGTGTGATAAATGATTAGTTAATATTTGCATGCATAAATAGGAAAATCATATACTTAGATTCCATTATGTAATCATTCACTTTATTACTTTAATAGCATGCATTATTTGATTAATTTTCTATATGTAAATGATATTTTTGGTGTGATTGGATTATGTGTGAAACTAAAATAAGACGAAGGATTATTAAAAATCCACGTACCGATGCGATTGATGAGCCTGAAGCAGATCGAGGTGGTATCTCCTATATGCTACCTCTTGAGATTGTCGAGCTACAAAGCGGATCATAGGTATTCCCAACCTGGAGCTGTCTGCGACAGCTCGAAGTCTTTGGGAGACGGTATGAGCTGTAATAAGTACTCTTTCTTAGGCTGTGATACTGATGACTTGATTAATTTTAGATGGTATTTGATACTGTCTATGATTAGCCGAGATCACGGGGAATACTGAGAGACATCTCAACCCTCTTCCGGTCTTAGATCACAACCAAAACTAAATGAATGTTTGAAACGCCTAATGTTTGAAAGCGTTTGTAATGCTTTGGATTGGATCTGTATAATGCGTGTGATGTGTAGGAATTATCCACTAGGCTTTCGAGCTCACTCCCATTTTATTTTTCAGGAACACATGGACGTAGTGCACAACAATCTACATCTGAAGACTGTCACCTTTGGTTAGACACCTCAGGGATGAGGTCGTCCGGGATATGAGTCTTTAAAGGTTGTGTTTTATTTATTTAAATTGAACAGAACTACACGTATAATTTTCTTTTGAATTTAATTTTATGGTTTTATATGTAATTACTTTGGTTTTGAATTTTTGCTGCGTGATTTATGATCTACGATTAATGACTTATGATTTATGATTGATAAGTTCTGATTTAAATTTTGGGTTAGCTAACTATTGAAAACCGGTGAACAAAATGGAAATTTTTTTGATCTATTGGTTATGGGAAATGTATTTCTCTGAGAACTATTTATCAGAACATGAATTTTAAAAGAGGAAGATTTTGACGGAAGAAGATTTTAAGTAGCATCCTGATTTTCAACGGGTGATGATCCACACGTGAGGTAGCACGTGACATGAGGTCCGGTTGAAAATTGGGGTGTTACAGTTTGAGAATCGAGTATGAATTCAGTAAACTCAATGCTATCATATTTTTGTATATGCATGTACATATTATGTTTAATCATATGTTTCATGCTATTGAACCAGGTTAAATCAATGCGATCTAGTACCATAAAAGTAGTGTCAGACTCATTATATGCATTGGCATGTGGACTGGATTTTCGAGTTGGAAGGTATGATGCATGTGTGTGTAATGGTGTGAAGTTCTACACTAAAGATCATGAAGTCGGTCGAAAATGCCAAAACGGTGGAGTCATGGTTGAAGGGGAACATAATAACAAAGTGCACGAGTTTTATGGCATCTTACAAGAAGTGTTCGAATTGAAGTATATCTTAGGGTATAGTGTGTTTCTTTTCAAATGCAAGTGGTATAACACTAACCCTAAGAAGCCATACTCAAGAATTGATCATGGTTTTAAATGTATTAACACATCTCATACATGGTATCATGATGATCCTTACATATTTGCATCTCAAGCATGTCAAGTGTTTTGCCTAAGTGATACCAAGTTTGGCAACAATTGGGTTGTGGTTCAAAAGGTGAGTACAAGGAATATTTTGGATGTGCCAGTAAACGTTCATAATGACATGCAACAAGAAGATGACAATGAAGTTGAAGTTAATGAGTGTGTGCTCCAACCTTTAGAATCGAATGAAGTGACTTTTAATGTTGATGTTGAAGACATTGATGAAGCAATCCTACATAAAGAAGGCATGAAACAGGTAATTTTGGAGGGTAACTTTGGTGTTGATTGTAGGAGCGACCATGAAGATTTTATAAAAGATCACACTAATACGGATGATGATACACTCATGGAATATTTTAGTGAAGATAATGAAGAAGTATTAGGAGATTTTAATAGTGATAGTGATACTTAAGTGAGATAAGATGTAAATATTGAATTGACTAGAAAAAATTGATTTCTTATTTTGTTAGCTTGCATTTTTTACTTTCTTTTATATTTTGTGTTTCTCATAAACATACAAGATATCATTAGGATTTTATTTCAATCTTTATTTTGGATGAATTTGCTAGTATGCCTCCTGGAAGACGACCGCGTCCTATTGCAGATGTCTTGCCTATTGCTAATAGCCCACTTGCTACTGATGCTGCACTAGGTATGTATTTATGTCATTGTACATTTTTTTGTTAAAAAGAGTGTTGTTTCTTTACTTCAAAATGTAATTAACAATTGATTTTCTTTTTTATTTTGCTTGTGTAGGGACAAAAATAAAAGTAAGACGCAACACAAGGGGTCATGCACTGATGAAACTAGTAAAGGCTATTGGAAAATTTAAGTTGAACATACGACCAGAAGTTGGGAAGCCAACATGTGATTTTTCAACCAAATTTTCCAATGAGTGTGGGGTTATTGTTCGAAATTTCGCACCCCAACAAGTAAAAAATTAGCATGACATCTCAGACGAAGATAAAGAGTCATTATATCATTGACTTTTGGTAAGGCATAAACATTGTTTCTTTTATTACTTTCCAAAAGTTTCATATTAATTGTGCATGGATAAGTTCTATAATTTTTTATTAGGAATCTTTCGATATTGACATATCATTGCCGCATGTTCGCAAGTGTTGCAATGATATAATGGCATCTACGTTTAGGAGTTTTCGGGCTAGATATCATAAATATTTTAAAAAATTCTCATCTGTTAAAGAAGCTAAAGAACACCCTCCCGTTGAACTTCTGCATAAATCAGATGATTGGAAATGGTTATGTGCTTACTTTAATAGTGACGAATATAAAGTAATCAAGTTAAAATCTTCAAGGACTTAGTTGTGTGCTTACTTCATATATATTATTACATAATAGTTAAAGATTTCGTTATTGTTTTTTGGTAATTACATGCAGCATCGATCACAAGTAAACTCAAAAAATCGCAAGTGCCAGAAATACAATTATTTTTGTGGCACAAAATCCATCCTCAGTCATAGAGAAAGTCAGGTTATAACATTATTTTACTTCTTAGTTTGTTTATTTCATTTTTTTTGGAATTCTCAACATTTTTATTTGTATAATGAGTTATATCTTAAACTATTATACGCAGAGAGATCCAGAGACAGGGCACGAGCAGTCAAGAATTGAACTATTTTTTACCACACGATTTAGGCCCGGAAAAGGATGGATTAATGAGCAAGCCGAGGCCGATTATGTAAGAATATATAATTTTTTTCTTTAAATTTTATTTGTGTAGACTATCTCTACTTATGTAATTTGAATTATTTTGACTTCTCTAGAATCAGATGTGGAAACTCCAAGCAATGGTTGAAGAAGGCGAAGGACCACTTATGACAGCTAATGAAATAGCAAATAAGGTAAGAACAATTTAAAATGTTACGTGTAATTATATAAAAAAGGTTAATATTTTCAATATTTAGGTCCTAGGCATAGGACCTAAATATTATAGAGGTCTTAGATATGGGCCACGTCCTCCATCATCACGAAGCAGATGTGGTCCAAAGAATGAAATTGTGGCAAGTATGCAGTATGAGCTATAGAAGCAACAAGATCAACTCAACGAGGCACACAACCTCATTACAACATTATAAGAAGAAAAGAAAGAGATTCGAGTTTAACAGATGAAATTCCATAAGATGATGGCACAATTTATGGCCCACACATTCAGTTGCAGCTCATCAGAAATACAAGCACCAGAGTCAACATTTTAGAATATACACGGAAATGGATCATTTTTTTTGCTGAAATTGTCATTGATTTTTTTTTCATGTCTTAGACTTAGAAAATAAGACAAAAAAATAATATACATGTCATTGAATTTTGCATATATACTTTATCCCAAAATCAAAAACTTAATGTTCTGGATTTCTACTTTGTTTTAGGTATAACGAGTTTATATGTACATGTAGCTGAATATGCATCGATCACAACTTGTCTTCAACAATTTATGTCACAACAGTAACTCATTATGGTAATGTTTCATCCTCATATCAGCTGTTCATTTTCTTTCTTGTTTCCGTTATGTCTCATCCCTTGAATGTTTTTGACTTCCATGGCAGCTGAAGATCACCTTGGTGCGTAATGTCTTTTTCCCTTGAATTGAGGTCATTTACTCATGTTACTATCTCAACATAGGTTGGTTATCTATGCCTTTTTGGACTCATTTGATGTTTAGGTATGATTATTACTTGTTTGTGGTATTTCATGCATATAAAATGTTTGAATTGTTTCTATGGGCTTATTAATTAGCTTGTCTTCAGTTTCTGTGATGTTGCTACATATAAACTTTTTGGTTGAAAAATCTGTTCCATCTTCATGTTTGGGTGATTCATCCAAGTGCCTTCAAGCAGGGAGGAATCCCACTGGTTGCATGTTGTATCTCTACCACCGAACAGGCAAATGTAAGTGGCAAAGTAAGAGTACAGAAATATATTGATTCTGACCCTCTATTGAGACTCAATTATCTTGTAATTTGAGAGTCATAGACGCCAAGTGCAATCCAAAATACAAATAGGATTATAGGAGTTAAAACTTTTTTTAATCTTGTAACAGTTGACGGACAATTGATTTCACAAGGTTATGCTTGGTGCCAATTGGTTCCTTAAAAATATATATTTTACTTGCTTAATTGTTCTAGAATAGACATCATAAAGAATACATATATGGAGGTTATGATACATCAGTCCTCTATGAAATTTATTATGCTTAAAATCTCTAGTGTTGAGGTGACCCTGGTATACATATTAACACGTAAGGGGCTATGATGATTTTTGGGTACTCGCTGCCAAAATCATGCCATTTTTCTGTGGGCATATCCATGAAATGGCTATTTTAGTGCGTAAAGACCTTCCACTGGCAATGAGGTCCACAAGAAGTAATGGTAGGCAGTTACCTTAATTTTCTGAGGAAGCTGATTCACATTGTTCAAACTTGTGCCCTAGTGCTAAAATGTGTGAACATTTGTCATCAGACCAAGCCACCACCTTTGTACATATCCATTTAATAATCTCATATTGTCTTGTCAGCCTAAGAAGTAAAGCCTTTCTTTTTCCTAAATGTTTTTGTTATATTGTATGCTTATTTATATCATCATTAAGCTCTGTAGGAGACAAATCACACTTTATTTATTTCTCAATCCTGACAAAAATTCAATTTTTTATTGTATGGATTGTGCAAAGTCATGGATTATTATACATAAAACACATAGTAGGTGCCATGCACATTCCCTTTGATCTTGGAAGTCCCAACTTCCAAGTATTATATCATACTAGAAAGAGCATAATTTTTTGTAGATGCATTCTTTATTTGAGCCATAATTTTGCAAGCTGGTAAATATGAATAGTTGTGCTTAACAGGCGCCCATCGCTGTTAACTTTGATCATGGAAATTCTGAGAAGGAGTTGGTGGAAGTGCTTGAACTGGTACCTTAATATGTTATTTTGTTACTTCCATTCCACTTTCTATTGAGAACAGTTAGCTTGCTTTGGTTACATTGAATGTGTACTGGAAGATTTCTTCTTTATGAAACAAAAGCATTAATGGTTTTCGAATATGCATATTATGCCATTTACTTTGAACATTGTTATTGTTCTAATGCTACGAATCACTTATTTGGACAACTGTGGCAGGGATTTGATTCACTTATGGTTGATGGTTCTCATCTTCCTTTCAAGGAAAATATTACTTTGACAAAGTTAATGTCACGCTTGGCACACTCAAAAAATATGTTGGTAGAAGCTGAACTTGGGAGATTATCAGGAACTAAAGATGACTTGACTATTGTAGATTATGAAGCAAGGTTAACTAATGCTAGTCAGGTGACAATTGATTGTCATTTTCAGAAACTATTTCTTTCGAATTTTTATTTTTGAAAGATAAATCAACATTTTCCTCTGGTTTGAGTTTCAGGCACATGAGTTCATCAATGAGACGGGCATTGATTCATTAGCTGTGTGCATTGGGAATGTCCATGGGACATACCCAATGAGTGGTCCTAATCTCCGACTTGATTTGCTCAAAGTAAAGTGTGCTTAAAATGTCAATTTATAATCTACCTCTAATGATTGTGCATAGCATGGTTATCTAGTGAAAGTCCATTAGAGATCCTAGCATCAAACATCATGACCAGGAGCAAGCCATATACCAAGAAAATGAAGCCTTACCCGATAAGTATCAGAGAGACATAAATCAAACACATTGTTGTTGTACTAGAATTTGGGTTGCTTAGTGATGATTTTCTTCCTATTTCAAGTAGTGTTTAAGTCAATAATTTTTGGATGATGCTTTATGTTAATTTCTCATCGAATGTATCTATTCAAAATTTTATGCCCGGATATAAAAAAGTCATTCTCTTTCCCAAGTTTTTGCTTACACTACTCAATTTCCAATAAAACCTATAGTTTGGCTACATTGACTTCTAATTTTCTTCCAGAACCTGCAAGTTGTAAGTTTAGAGAAGGGTGTGTTTTTGGTTCTTCATGGAGCCTTTGGATTACTAAATTTTAATGGGCTAGCAGACAGATATGAACTTAAACTTCAACACTATGGCATTCATATTTCAGGGAATAGATCGTGACAGAGTTGAAAAGATGGAAGTGCGATTGACAGATGATATTTTGCGGGAAGCAGAACGCTATGGAGGCGCAATAATGGTTATTCATGAAACAGATGATGGTCAAATATTTGATGCTTGGGAACATGTAAATTCTAAAGCTATTCAGTTTCCCCTAGATGTTTATAGATGCTTGGAGGGTGAGGGTCTTCCCATTAGGTATGCTTGTGTTCTCATCACTGATTGTAAATCTCCAAAAAGTTCTGATTTTGACACACTAGCCATGAATATCGCCTCATCTTCCAGAGTTACTGCTTTTGTTTTCAATTGCCAGGTATAATATCCTGTAATTGTACATTGTGTTATTTTTGTTGCATGTGTGCATGAGTTTTTCCTTCAATCTTTAAGGACTTGTGAGGGCTTCAATCGATAAATATTATTTTTATAATCAATCAGTTTTTTCTCAGATGGGTAGAGGTAGGACAACAACAGGCACGGTGATTGCTTGCCTTCTTAAGCTTCAAATTGTGTAGGATTGATTATAATCTAATAATTAATCAACTTGAAAGACAACAACAGGCATGTCAATTATATGGGTTCTACTGTTTGTGTGATTCTCTACTAAGATAGCATTGGCTTCGTTAAATGCTAAGCTTCACAAGAACATGTCAAAGATGGCAGAAGCAGAAGCTACTAATGCAGCAGCAGCAAAAGCAGTACTGGCAACAAAGTCATCAGCAGTAGCAGCAATAGAAGATCATCAGATGAAGATGCAGAGAAGGGAATCCATAGTGAGAATGGACAAGACAACATCTCTGGCTTAGTTGTTGAGTTTTGGAGAGAAGGAATTGAGTTATATTGAATAAATTTCAAATTATTTAATAATTTAGCTATTTGTGTATATTCAGATATTTTTGTAAAAGTAAAACTTTTGTGTATTATTATTGGTATCAATATATAAACTATTATAAAAGAAATTTGTTTATTTTATAGCTTTTTTTGTTGTTGAAGCAATTAAATAGCAATAAATATTATTGCTAATCATATAATTTAGCAACAAAAATTATTGTTGATAAAGTATAAAATTTTGTTGCTAAAATTTTAATTTTGTAATAAATTAATTTGTTGTTAAAATAAACTTTTAGCAACGAAATAAATTGTGGCTATAGATGCTGTTTAGCAACAAAATATTTTTGTTGCTAAATAAGATATTAACAACGAATTAATTATTTGTTGTTAATTTATGATTGTCACGCACTATTAGCAACAAACATAGCAACAAGATTTTTTTATTGCTAAAAAGTTTTAGCAACAAAAAATTAGTATTTAGCAACAAATATTTTTTTGCTAAATACTAAGTTTGTTGTAGTGGAAATTGCTGCAACTTTTACTTTTGGAACTATGGAAATGTGATGTGAATTTTTGCTGTAACTTTCTGTTGTGAAGATACTTATGTTGAACATATGCACGATAATCTCACTCACAATGGGATTTTATTTTGGTTAATCAATCAAAGTATATTGTTAGTGAATTTTTCAAATATAGGTTGTATATTGTTTTCAACTCTTTGTCAATCAACGTATGTTGTTAAATTAATCAATCACTAGTTTTGCTCATCAAGGTTGTTATATAATCATGAATCAATTCTATCTATTTCTCAGCATTATTAAGTTGTAGAGGGTTAAAGTATTCAATCACAAGTTCTGCTCATCAGGTTCAACATTCCATTACTACATACATACTATCTCTTTTTTTTTTTTTTTTCCCAACATCTTACATTCACCAAATAAAGGATATTTGAACTCAATTCGGTCTAATTGACACAAGGGAAACATCTAACCATATGCCAGAAGTGTTGAATATGTGCTAGACAGATGTACACAGTTTTCATAAAATGCACATAAAAGGAAGGAAATGAGTTGTTTAATAAGACTGCAAAGTAATGCCAGACATATATTTATTTCTCACCTCCTTGTTGTTGCTCTATTCAATTCACAAAAAGATATGTTCATAAGACTGCAAAATATTGTCAAATTTTCCATTTCATGTAAAAAAGATTACAGCAAAATGTCCTTTTGTTACATCATCTCATCAACTCAAAGATTACATGATGCATCTAACTTCAACTCAAATAACTTATTTTTGAGAAAATACAGAGAGAATGATTAGTGATCTAAAAAACCAAGTCTAGCTACCAACATGAATGCAACACACTTCACTTTACTGTCATCAAGCTTTGACTTCAATTCATCAATTTCACGCCTCAAATTCATCATCTCTATATCTCTTCATTGTCTCTCAACTTTTGCTAAAACATTCTGCCTACCTTCAATATCAACCATCTCCTCATTTTGTGCAACCAAATGTTAAATAGTTTGTTTCGTGTCATTCAATACAAAATTCAAGTATTCACTGTGACTTTCCTCCGCCCATCGAAAGTAATCACATGAAGTTTCTTGCATTGCAGGGATGTATCATAAACAAGTTCCAAATAAATGAAAGATGTTTTGAAATTTAATAAAAAATCTTACACACCTGACACCCTTCAATAGTTGCAACCCCAATAACATCTCAGTGTGTTGTGCTCCATCCATGACATCTTCATCATAGGTTGTTGAGAACATGTGCACAAGTCATTAAATACCATATTAATGAATCTTTCTGGTAGTCGTTGCACTTGTGGCAGCTTCTCATGCAAGGCTTATTAGATGTATATGTATCTTTACTGCTCTACTACAATCGCAGCTCCACCTCCCATGACTTCAATGAAGGGCGTAAGAAATAATGACTTGATTTCTTGTCAAATCTTACTCCATTTGGATGAGAATTGAAGTGTTTACTCATGTAATTGGGTATCGTGGTGTATAAATAGAAGTATATCACGATTCTACCACCATAAAACAAACCAAGATTAAATGACATTTGTATTATCAACACAACATGACGTGTATCTCTAAAGCTAAACAATTACTTGATTTTGCTAAAAAAAATTTTACAATGTCCTTCTTGAAGGCCATTGTAACATTTACCAATCAGGCCTCTACTTGTTCAAAAAAATCATAATTTACCTACAGAATTTATCTACGAGACACTTTCCAGATAAGTACCTATAGAATATCAGAAATTACCCATGAATTGACATAAAAATACAAGTATAAATTTGTTAGAGTAAAAAAACCCATGGGTTTACCCATTTAATTGCTCAGGGATACAAATCTTATGGGTATGTCGTGGGTAAAATAAGGAGGGAGTTTGGCGCCAAAGATTTATCTATAGATTACCCGGGAGCATACCAACCAAGCCGCAGAGCAGCTGGTTTGGTACCACCCCGTCCCAAAGCAATATAATTGGCCATTTTGTCATGCCCCAATTTTTAACCCTTATTATATTTTTATTAATAAATATTTTTGAACACTAAACTTTTTAAGTAAAAATCTTAAATATTTTATTTTATACTACTTGAAATAAAAATAGTAAATGTTGAACTTGAAACAAGAGCAAATACAAGGTTTTGAATTTGAAAACTCTTACAGTAAAAAAAAAAAAAAAAATTGTAATTTATTTTCAAGTGGTGGTGTGAAGTAGGAACCGGTTTACGGCGTATGATCTCAAGCATCGGCCTATTATGATTGTGGAAGTTCAAACGCTAGTCAATCAATTGTACACTCACCTACAACATAAAAGGATCCAAAGGTGGAGAATGAATTATCATTTTTTATTTTTTGGGTGAAAAGTTTCTAAAGTTTAATTTTTAAAGATCTTCCAAATTTTCTTATTTCTTAGATTCTCCCTATGAGGATTTGGAGAATGAAACTTTTCTTTTTTATTATTTTATTATTTTTTTCCCAATTTGGTTATATACGTATATATATTTAAATATTTTTTATTCCTTTATTAATTTTTTTTCCATTCTCCTACTTTGGACATTTTTTTTTGAGCATGAGATTTTAGATCATACCTGTAAAATATTTTTAAAGTTTCTTGATTAAAAATATTATTTCATTTATCCACCAACTTTTTAAAAATATTATTGTCAGGGCCCCTTTGCTAGGTTGGAGGGCAGCTCGACCAACATAGTGACCCAACGAACCCACTCATTGAGTCAAGTTCGTTTAATTACTATTAAACCTTTCTAATTACAACAACAGGTAACATCAGAGTAATTTAAGTATTTATTTTGTGAAGTGCAAAAGTAAGCAAACCATTACAGAAGGTTTTCATTTATACATTACATATTGTCCATTTTAAAAAGTACACAGTTGACCCTTATTTACATGTACACAAGTGACCAACCTCTAACAAAAACTAAAATATGGAAAGGAACTACCAAGGGAAACTAGGCAATCACCACGCCCTTCCCTTTGTCAGCCACCGATGAACCTGAAATATTAGTAGAGTAGTAAGTCTAAATTTCAATATGGCTCAGTGAGTAGTAAAACTAGTATATTACCTATAACCAGCATTCCAAAAATAGTGCATGTATGCATAAATAGTATTTGAAAACATGACATATAGTAAAAGCGATTATAAACAATGCAACAATTAAAGAAGAATAGTTTGGATACATGCTAGTTGAAAACTGTATTTGGACTAGGGTTTTAAATCATTAAATCCAACCCTATGGTCATCGCTCGAGCGAGTCATGAGTCAAGTGTACCGGCCATGCAAGCGAGTCATGAGTTAGGCGTATTCCTCGAATGTCCTAACCCTGTGCTCTGTCCTCAGGTGTCGTCACTCAAGCGGGTCAGAGGCTAGGTGCATTAATCGTATACCCTAACCCCGCACTTGGACCTCGAGCCTATGGTCTCATTATCAGTGTACAACTATATATACTTCAAAACCAATTTCATGTAACTCAAATCACATGAAGCCGTTCAATCCATGTCATTTCACTTATGTTTTATGCAAGGAATACAAGTTAGAGTAAACATCTGAATCAAACTACTCACCTCGAGTCTCGCATACCGATGTCTCGTTGACACTAGGCCCAGTCTCGCAGTATATGCTTGGAGCTACGTTATTTAAACCCAATTTTAGTTTCCTTGAAAAACGTGGCTAAATTCTAGTTTCATTATCCCTAGCTGGTTTCGGTCAACTTGAATTTGACACGGTCAAATTTGGTCAACTAGTCAAACTTAGTCAACTTGGTCAAACATAGTCAAAATTGGTCAACATGATCAATTTTAGTCAATTTTAGTCAACATGGGGTCAATTTGGTCAAATTAGGTCAAAATTAGGGTCAATTTGGTCAAAATTTTCAATTTCATACACTTAGTCAATTTCTAGCTTCATGTTCTATCTACATAGTGAATTTCCCAATTTTTCTATGATCAAACCTTGCATCGGATTTGCATGAAACTTTCCAAGTTTGATCCTCACTTCCTAAATATTCACCAAAATTTTAGTTTGTAATTTTTGGGCTTCATTCGATAGGGTTTGTTAAGTGAGATATCATTCACCTTAAATTTTCATTTTTCATGTGACTGACAGTACCAATTCATGTAAATTGACTCACTTAACTACTTTTGATTTGGCGGAAATTTGGTACACTTGTTTTTGAGATACTAGTACGGTCTCCTCCAAATTTTTGCTTAAAATATTGAGATTTGGTTAGTTAATTGATCTCCCAAAGTCTCAGCTGTGTCACAGATTTTTCCTATATTCATGTTTTCCATGATTTTTCAAGTATTGATTCTTCCCCCTGTAATAACCCAAAATTTTATGACGCATTCACGTCGAAAATAAATGAATAATGTTTTAAATAACTATGTAAAAATTAATTAAATTAAATTATTAATTAACAAAATTAAATTAATTAATTAATGTAATTTATATATGTATATGTATTTATATAATTAAATTAAATAATAGATTATATATATATATATATATATATATATATATATATATAATTTGGATGATTAAAATGGTTATTATTTATGGAATAATGAATAACCTCATTTGATGAATATTATGTATTAATCATGGGTAGCAATTGAAATTTAATAAAAAGGGCAAATGAAATGAATAGGATTTAATAGCTTAAAGTTGAGTAGCAAAATCATATGTAATATGTATATAAGCATTAACATATAGATATGAGTGGATGTGAAATTGAATTTAGAATATTAATCATGAGCATGCTTTATAAAATAAAATGGTGGGACGGTGGAATTTGGCTACAAAAATGCATGGTGGTGAATTTGAGAAATTTATGTGGATAAGTGGTGCTTGATGGAAGACGTGGCTATGCAATTGAATTGAGAAGAGTGATGTGCAATGTTGGGTGGTTGAGTGGCTAGTTAAATGGATTAGTGGAGCACGTGATGTCGGTTGCCTCATTATCTCATTTCATCTCCTTTCCAGAATAAAAAATCAGAAACAAAAAGAAGAAAACGGGAAGCAAAGAACGTAAGGGCAAAAATAAAGGAAAATCCATCGAATCCGACCTGTAAGTAAGCTTTTTCTCTAAATTCTAGTTACAAAAACATTAAGTAAGTCATGTACTACAATCTTAGGGGTGTAATTTTTACTGTAGATAGTATTTTATATCCATACCCAAAAATTAAGTATTTTTTCACAGTGAGTAGAACTTAGCAAAAGTTATACCAAAATACTCCTGATGATAAGTAAATCTCAAATATATAGTTAGTTTGCATTTTTTTGTCTTATAGATTTTAAAATAAATATCCAAAGTTTTATAACCTTTAGATAGGTTTTTGATTGTGTTAAACCCCAATAAAGTTTTAATTGAAACCCATAGAAATGTAGAAAATGAAAATCTGCATCTATTGATACCAAAGTTGCGAATTTTGGATATTAATTAAAATTTTGGTGAACGATTGATTAATATGATTATTTAATAAAATTTAAAAAATTAGAAAAATTACGATTTAGAAGCCTATTTCTTTATGAGATATTTACATGTGTAATATTTTATTATTATATTTATATTTATCGTTGTAGATTATTTTTATAAACCATCTGAAAGATTTTTGAACTAAGAATTGGAAGCAGAGAGGTATAATAGTTCATTTTATTTATTTTGAGCTACAATTAGTTGAAAAAAATTAATTAAATTTGTTGGAGATGTGAAGAATAAGTTAAACTACTCGAAGAGCTCCGAAATATAAATTAAGGCGTCTGGGAGCCCATAATTAATAGGTTTGATTTTTGAAACCTAAACATCCTTAAAAATAATTATCTGTGATTATAAATGTTCTATTTGGATGTGGTTGTGGACGAATGGATGTTGAATATCGAAGTTCAGGGGGTTGTGGAGATTCGGAGAAATTATTTATATTTTTTAATTTGTAGATTAAATTCTAAAAGCAAATCCTAGCGACGAGTGATGCAAGAGAAATCCATAAATCTCATGTGAGAATGATTTCCTTGCTCATTAATATTATGTGAATTTTAGATTCAAAACATGATGATTGTGAGCTTAAGATATTTTGTATGCTATGGTTGTTATTTGTTTGTTATTGGAATGACTTGAATGATGATCATAATGTCCGGTTAATCGCTTTCGGACATGTTTTATCGAGTTTATGATTTATTCATTTTATTCATCATGTTATGCTCATATCTGCTAAACGATGTTGTATGGATGACAATGTTTGTGGAATTAAATAAGATTAAGGATTTATTAAGAATTTCACGTACCGATGCAATGGATTGTCGCAGACGCACTGTAATTCTCCATACAGTGTATTATGTGCACTAGTCTGGGTACATCGTAGATATTTTCAACAGTTGGATAGCTGAGTTGTTTGTGGAAGTGGTAATCACTAGATTGTGAGCACTAGGTTGTGTTGCCCTTCCTTGAACAGTAACCCCATGGTATAGTCTGGATTGTATACCTAGAGTACTCACCTTTGGTATTAATAGCGCTATTACCTGGAGAAGTTATATCATGATGGTAAGCTGGATAGCATTACTGGAGAAATCATGATGGTACATTTGGATTGTATACTAGGAGTTACTCATTTGGATTACAGGAAATATCGAGAGAGGATTCTCTTTCGGTTACCAGGATTATGACTAGACAAAGTAATATTTGCAACGCTTAATGCTTGAAAGTGCTTGCAATGTTTTGATTCTTGGTTTGTATAATGTTAATTATGTGTAGGGATGACCCATTGGGCTTTCGAGCTCACTTCTATTTCATTTTTCAAGTACTCACAGGAGTGTTCACTAACAGACTTAGGAATTGATATCAGTACCTCATTAAGAGGTTGTTATAGTCATCTCTTTTTGTTTTAACTTGATGTCAATACTTTCACAGGACTCGTAGTGATTTCGTAACTGATGTATGTAGAATTTTTCAAATGTTTAAATTTAACTTTTTCTTGCTTGTTTTGGGTAAATGAATCTGACTGCAACTAGCTGAATGTTTTAATAACTTTACCACCGCGTTATCATGATATTTTGAAAATTTCTTATTTTTATAAATGAAAACCAGTGATAATAATTAAATTATGGACATTCCATGCATTAATGTTGGTCTGCATTGCATATAGATTATATAAACTTTTGGAAGAAAGAGAAATAAGAAATAGACAGTTGGCAACTCGATTTTGGGAAAGGATGACTTGATGTGATGGTCATGTACCAAGAAATCTGGACCTGAAACTGGGGTGTCACAAAGTGGTATCAGAGCTATGGTTGTAGCTCGCTGGGAAAATATAACTCAGTGTGGATAACCTGAGTTAGAAATATCACTTAGTGTGGATACCCTGAGATAGAAATTGAATTCAGTGTGGATACCCGAGTTAAACTGGAACCCTGCATGGATACTAGGGTTAAACAAAGATTCAGTGTCGATACACTGAACAAAAGGGAATTATCACCGAAATCTGATTTTCACTAAAATGGAATTTTCACTGGATTTGATTTTTCACTGGAAATGAATTTACTAAATTGATTTTTAATAGCAATTGAATTGACTGAATGACTTTAGCGGATGGCTAGAAGTGTAGAAAAGATCTAGTGATACCAAGGTGCTCGAGCTGTGATTGAGTACTGGTATTAATCCCTGATAGTTGACCTCTTCCCTGAGTACAGGTCCTTGAAGGTTGGGTCTTGCTTGATCTTCTTTTTCGGAAGAAAACACTCAAGGGTTAGACCTTTGCTTTGATGTGAGGTCCTAGAAGGGTGATTACTGTAAGTAGTGGTCCCAGATAGTTGACTTTCTCTCGAGATAAAGGTCTCTGAGGAGCTAATCTTGGTCGGATCTACTTCTGCGGAAGAATGTCCCCAAAGGTTGACCTTTGTTCTGACTAAAAGTCTTAGAAGGTTGAGCGCTACTGAGGAAAGGTCTAGGATTTGGGACTGGTGGTATCACATAGATTATTACATGGTTTTGAAGTTATTGCATGTTTTCATAAAAAAAAATGGTTTTACCGGATTTGGTTTTCACTGGAAATGAGTTTTGAACTTAATTTTTGAAAAACATTAGATGATACCAAGGTATTTGAGTACTGTTGCAAATATGAAAAGAGTACAAGTAGTGATCCCTAATAGTTGACCTTCTCTTCGGGTAAAGGTCCTTGAAGGGTTGATCTGGTTAGATCTTCTTCTTTAAAAGTATGTACCAGAGGGTTGACCTTTATGCTGACTAAAGGTCCTAGAGAGTAGCATCACTATTCTGGAAAGGTCCAAGATGACAATACTTAGAACCATTGGTATCACTTAGGCATGAAGTTAACTAGTCAACTATGTATTGCATGGAAACATTAAACTCAGGTAGAAATCAAGTATTGCTACGAATGACACAATGGGTCATAAATAACTTAAAAGACTTTAGGGTATAGGTTAGAGACGGATAACGTGTTGAATGCACACTTATTTGGTTAGAACCCGAGTCTGGGAGGATCCTGTATCTCCAGTCTCTATGTAGTATGGGATGCATAGGGATTTGGGGCTATAGAGGAATCCTGGATTCGGATAATGACGGACCATGTTTGGTGAGTGATTGATTTCTTTGGCTGAACTTGTATGCACTGTATTGTACTGGGATAGGGTGGTCCAGTATGGTGGGTTTGCGTCAATCTTAGAATACGTCTATGGATGCATTGTCGCACTATTTTTAACTAAAGGATCCGGTCAAACATGGTGGGACATCTGCAGTCATGGACATCGAGACACTTGCGCCATTGTATGGGTGTAATGTAATTCTGGGTGGAAGTCTGTGTGGAAGGACGAGGGTAGTATGGGATGCTTGGACCCGAAATCACAGATGGAAGCTTGGGAGTGCATTATGCTAGCGTGCATTGTTTGCTTGTTTGTTGGTTGATTGTTTGTAATATATGTAGTATACTTATTTTGAGTATTACCTAAATTCCTATACCTTGAAACAAAAGAAATGTCGTCAACGTAGAAGGATAAACTCTTAGACCACTGAAATGAATCAAGAACTTAGAGACATACACCTAGAATCACATTAGCACGGAAATGCGAGGAATTTAGGTGGGTTGGAACGAATGGCTAGAAACACAAGTCACTATATCCAATATGTTGAGAAAAATGGTTGACTTACAAATTAAAGTGGAAATTGTAATTGTAGCATAATTACAGTTATTGGAATTTTCTGCTTCAGTTTGATTAAACTCTAAACTATTGGATACTGGAATAAATTTGACTTGGAGATAATGCCGAGGGAAAGGCCTAAGAAACACATGGCTCGTGAGGGAACTAGAGACGAGCTAGAGCAGAGACAGGAGAATGTACTAGTGGCCACAGCACCCGCGGAGGTAGAGGTGAAACCAATATTAGTACAGAGAGTGGTGGAATAGGTTTTGAGAATACTGTAGCCTCAGTATCATCTTAGCCACCTGTGCCAGTATAGCCACTTATGCAGCCACACCTAGAGCCTCAAACCCCAATATCGCCTCAGACTCGGTAGGAAGCTAGGTTTTTAGCAGCGATTACTCAAAGCAGGATTACTGAGTATGATAAAGAACAGAAAAGGACTATTAATTGAATTTCAGAAGCTGAGGCCCAGTATATTGGAAGATAGGACAAATCCCCTCGCTGCTGATAAATGGTTCACAGAGATAAACAAGCATATAAATGCCATGGGAACTGTAGGGCCAAGGAGAGTAACTTTAACAGTGCATCAGTTAGTAGGGCCAACTTACCATTGGTGGGAAATGATTATGAATGGCCCTACTATTGATAAGCCCACCATGACATGGGAAGAATTCAAGAATCTCTTCTATGATGCATTCTTCTCTACAACAAAGAAGAGGCAGATGCAATCTAAGTTCGTTCATCTAACACAGAAGAAGATGACAGTGACAGAGTACGAATAGAAATTCACAGAAATGTCAAGATTTGCATCGAATTTGGTAAGGGAAGAATAAGCAAAGGCAAAACGGTTCACTGAGGGATTGAGAATGGAAATTCGGAAACTAGTAGCACCAATGAAGCTAACCACCTTAAGAGAAACAGTTGAAAGGGCACAGATAGTAGAACGAGATCTAGAGACTGAGTAGGAATGGAGGAACAGGAAGAGAGTCCAGTCTGGGCAGACAGTGGGACCCTCACAAAAGAGGCCTACCGAACAAGGAGGTTGCATAGCACCTTAGGCATAGAGACAATGTAATACCCCGACTATTTTCTGTATATATATGTATGCATATGTCATTTAATTGATTAATTGGTATAGACACATGCATATATATTAATTAGTACCTAAGTATGTGACACTTTATTGGTGCATATACGTATATATATATATTTGTCATTGATATGCAATTAATTAATTGGCATAGAAGTAATTAGGGATATGCATTAATTAATATTAGACATATAGAAATGTTGGGTAAATATACTCTTCTCTATTTAAATAAGAAAATAATTTTTTGAATAATATACTTAGTATGATATTAAGATATGCATATATTATATAGAAGAGTATATGTGTAAAGGAAATGCATTCATAAATATAATATTGTTATAGTCCCACATTGGAAAAATAGACAAAACTAGTTGAAAAATGACTCTATATAAAACCCCCTACTCTACCTATTTCAAATATAGAAAATGATAGTCCCACATTAGAAAAATAGGCAAAACTAGTTGAAAAATGACTCTATATAAATTCCCCTACTCTAACCATTTCACTCATCCCAAAGCAAGAGTTGAAATTCCTCTTGCTCTCTCTCTTTGCCTCCTTCTTGGTAACCTTAGTCCTCTTTCTTTTTTTTTTTTTTTTTTTTTTTTTTGCTTGAGCTATTCTAAATAGCTTGCGAGGTAGTAGCAACGAAGTACTACAAAGATTTTAGGAAGCGATCTCAAGGTGAATTTTTTTTCCTTTCTTTTAATTTATTATTTTGATTTAAATAATGCTTGCTTGTTTATTTAGTTTGATTTTATACCTGTCCTTTGTATTTATGCCATTCAATTATTATATTGCTTATGACCAAGAGAGTATGCTCTATAATTGCGTCTTGTACGATCTTCTACATCAGAAATCGAAAGTCAATATAAATGTCATACTATTAGAGCTATTATTTATCATGCATCAATATACTGTTTATGACCAAGAGAGTATGCTCTGTAGTTGCGTCTTGTACGATCTTCTACATCAGAAATCAAAAGTCAATGTTCGTGAATGTGAATGTTACATAGTTGGAGTATTTAAATACTATTGGAATATTTATTTACTATTCTCTTGCACACAAAAATAAGATTAAATAAGATTTCAACCACGTACTGATACGAGGGACTTTCTGTGTTCCATGTAGAATTGGAACTGGCTGTCAATACTGACACCAGAATGGTACGGGTTTCAGGAATGATCCCACTAGAGATGAGTTTGAGTTTCAAGATTGATCCCTCTACCTAGATCTGGAGCACAGAGGTTGTTCTCATTCGGTCTAAATTACGACTGAAATAATATATTGTTTGAATCGAATTAATCCCTGAAAGTGTTTGATTTGCTTGTATTATTTGGTTGAAATAATGAATTAAATAGATGGAATGATTCACTGGGCTTTTAGCTCACTCCCTATTTTTCACATTTTAGGAAATTAACTATCTGCCAACGTGGAGAATTATTTGTCATTGTTATTTATTTCATTGTAGGACATGTGGGCCTCAAGAAAAATTATGTTTTTCAATTTTGAATTTATTTTTGTTATAATTGATCATTGTACTCAGAATTTTCAAATAAATAAATAAAGGATCTTATTTATTATGATGTCAGTTTGTACATAGACTAATGTACACAGGAACCCTCATAGATTTGGGTCTAAGAAGAAGAACATGTAGCACGGGCCCGTCTCCCGGGCGGCCCAAGATTTTTTATCAAAGAAAATTAGACCGTCAGATGATGTGGATGATGGGGCACGAGAGGCGGGGTGTTACAGATAGTCCCAAACTCAACGGAATCGTTTCGATAGTACTAGGAAGGAATGGATAGAGTAGGCCAGGATGCAAGGATTATGCTTCTCATATAATCAAGAGGGACATTTAGCTAGAAATTGTCGAAGTAAAGTAGCTAGATTAATAATTCAACCGCAAGCTCAAACGTGATCTCAGACAGGCCGACCACAGCAGCAGCAAAAAAGGCATGCGAGCTTGTATGCTACATATAGTAATATGGATCCCACCTCAATAGTGGAAGGTATGTACCTATAGTTTGGCATTGTTGTATTGATATTATTTGATTAGGGTGCCACTAGATCATTTGTCTCTAAATATGTGGTTGATAAATTGAAATTGGTGACTAGTCCCTTAGCAGTCTCGTTAGAGGTAGCTACGCCAATAGGGAACACAGTAAGCTCAATGATACATTTTAGATGTGAGCTTACATTTGGAGATCATCGGATGATGGTAGATTTTTGTGTACTCCACTTTGGAGGATATGATGTGATATGGGGAATAGATTGGTTAACCTAATGTCAAGCCCAAATAGACTGCCAACGACGAAGACTTATCGTAAGATTGCCCTCTAGGAAAATTTTGAAGATTGAGGGGAAAAGTTCATCTGGAATGATAAATCTGAGCAGACATTCCAAGAGCTGAAGATATGGACTTGTGTACCAAGCACAGAACAGATCAGAGACACCATTCTGGGTAAAGCACATCAGACCAAGTACACGATGCATCCAGGTGGTGATAAAATGTATTAGAATCTGAAGAAAACTCTTTGGTGGAAAAAATTGAAGAGAGACATAGCTAAGTATGTCTCTAGGTGTCTCACTTGTCAGGAAGTGAAAGCCAAGCACAAGAAACCATCAAGTTTGCTGCAACCACTTCCAATGCCAGAATGGAAGTGGGATAATATCACAATGGATTTCATTTGTGGCCTTCTGAGAAGCCAAAAAGGTGAAGACACCGTATGGGTCATAGTGGATCGATTAACAAAGGTAGCATGTTTCTTGCTTATCAGATCTATAGATTCAGTGAGTAAACTGGGTGAACTATATGTCAAAGAGATTGTAAGATTACATGGTGCTCCTAAGACTATAGTATCAGATAGAGATGTCAAATTCATTTCTTAATTCTAGCAGAGCTTACAGAAGGAATTGGGCAGTAGGATCACCATGAGCATAGCGTTTCACCTACAAACAGATGGGCAGTCAGAAAGGGTCATTCAGACACTTGAGGATATGCTGAGAGCGTGTGCTCTTGACTTCAAGGGCAATTGGAGCAGGTACGTACCTCTAGCTGAGTTCGCCTATAATAATAGCTATCCAGCGAGCATTCGTATGGCTCCATATGAAGCGCTCTATGGTAGACCCTGCAGATCATCATCTTGAGGATCATGTACTTACTCAACTTGAAATGATTGAGGATATGAATACACAGATTAAGAAGATCCAGCAGAGCTATGCAGACCAGAGAAGGAAATCTTTAGAGTTCCAACTGGGAGATAGAGCATTCCTAAAGATCAGTCCACAGAAAAGAATTAGATGATTTGGAGCTAAGGGGAAGTTAGCCCCTAGATTCATTGGTTCATTCGAGATGCTCAGACGAATCGGTGAGTGTGCATATGAGCTAGATCTACCTAACAGATTTTCCTCAATTCATAATGTGTTCCATGTTTCGATGCTTCGAAAGTACGAGCCAGATCCTTCACATGTTATACAGTGGCAAGATATCGTACTTCAGGATGACGCAACTTACGAGGAACCAGCTATTAGAATTTTAGATCGTAAGGTGCAGAGTCTCACGACCAAGGACATCCCTTTAGTCAAGGTTCTGTGGAAGCATCATGGCCTGGAAGAAGTGATATGGGAGCTGGAGAGTGAGATGCAGAAAAAATACCCAGATCTCTTCACTTGGAGCACTTAATGGGACACATCTTTGAGGTATGTCCTCTCATTCAAATTTTAAGGGCGGAATTTCTTTTAAGGGGGGTAGATTGTAATAATCCAAAATTTTATAATGCATACATGTCAAAAATAAAATTTTAAAATATAATACAATCAAAAAAATAAATGAATAATGTTTTAATTAACTATGTAGAAATTAATTGAATTAAATTATTTATTAATTAAATTAAAATACTTAATTAATGTAATTTATATATGTATATGTATTTATACAATTAAATTAAATAAATGTATAGAAAGTAATTAAATTAAATTAATTAAATTAAATAATGGATTTTATATATATATATATATATATATATATATATATATATATA
>JAJIYU010000086.1:0-70980 GCA_030144865.1 Tinospora cordifolia | reverse complement strand
GAAAGTGTTGAAACCTCTTTACATTCCTCTTATTTCAAAAAAGCAAAAAAATCTTGTTTTTTATTTAAGAGGTATTTCCTCTATTTCATAAAAAGACTTTAAAAATAAGAGGAAAAAAATTAAGTTATCAAACACTCTTATTTTTTCAAAGCTCTGTTTTAATAAGACTAATCAAAATAAGAGGTTTTAATAAGAGTTACCAAACACTACCTTAGAATTGTTGTTACCATGCCACCTATCCTCCAAAAACCTAATATTATCTCCATTTCCAATTCTTTGAACTTAGAAAAATTGGATGTACCAAATTGTTGAATTTCCATGGTCTTTTAGAGGTGGCTTTTGTGTTCGAGCTAGCATCCTTGCCGTGGCCTTGGAGACTATGTTTGCTCCTTATAACTTTGGCCCAAAAAGATCTCCTTCTCTGCCAAGAATTGCTACTGCTAGAACCAACTTTCAATTAGAATCTTGTTCCTACTCAATATGTTTTTTATCCCAACGTCCTTCTTCCACCTTTCTTTGGACCACTTTCCTAATCACACAATCATAGCAGAATATAAGAACCTCTTTGATTAGCCAAACAAATTCTCAACTTATTCATTGATCCACTTATCTCACACATTGGGATGTATTGAAAATTGGTGCTTTAAATATTGTTGTTGCGAAGCTGTCATATGGATGGGTGAGTTGGTCAACTTGTTGTTGAAGTTCAACTTTTGTATCGTGATCTCCCACATACTTTATAGAAGCTTCATGTGTGTAACTACTATTTGCTCTTCTTTCATGTGACATATCATCAATGTTACAAATCTCTAGTAACACTGATGCCATTGAGGATTCCCAGCACCTGATGCAAGACACTTAAGATGTTTGTGTAAAATAAGACTCAAATTTCTGAAAAACTTAATCTGTTAATAATATATCTGTCATTCAGAAAATAATTCAAAAAAATATAAAAATTCATAAAAGTAAAAGAAGTGCTCAACCACACACCATAATGTTCATAATATATTAATGTTCCTATTTTCTAGTTGCTACTTATATTATGTTTTTTCTTTTTCATATTCAAAATATAATTGAAGAACAAAATTACATAACACAAAAGTAAAGAAGATTGTGTAACAGCTATAATGCCTTTCCGACACCGTCTTGCTTTGTTGTGTACTAAAAGACAAATTTCCTTTAATATTTTATATTCTATATTGTTTGTATTGTATATTTATTCAAAAAATTTGGAAAAAAGGATAATACAATACTCATTTAATGATTAAATGCTATATTTATTTTTAAAAATGGAATAGGAAAATGAAGCATCCAAAGGTACATTGAAAAGTACTAAAGTGCATTGAAGGCGCATTACTAAGTTAATGTGCACGCTTGTCAAGTATTGAGGTGCAATTGGTGTGCCATGTCTCCTGGCACACACCTTGATAACACTATTTTCTATAAACATAACAATAACAACAACGACACAAAAAGTCAATTGCTAGGGATTAACATGAAAAAGGAGGAAATTGATAGTCTGGCTACTTTGTTGCAAATAGCCCAAGGGGAATGACCTATGATGTATTTGGGAATGCCTCTAGGAGGAAACCCTTAAAGAATAGGATTTTGGGAACCCGCGATCCAAACTGTGAAAAGGAGAGCTGTGGGGTGGAAGAAAAGCTACCTCTCTAGAGGGGGAAGAATGCTGCTCCTAAAATCAGTCTTGGAGGCAATGCCAACCTATTATATGTCCCTGTTTAAACTACCAAAGAAGGTGGCTAACATGTTGGAAAAATAGACGAGAAACTTCCTATGGAAGAATGAAGATTCTGAATCTAAAATAAACATGGTAAGTTGGGCTCAAGTATATAGACCCCTTGAAAAAGGAGGGTTGGGCATAGGAGGCCTTCATGCAAAAAACATAGCTCTGAGAGGAAAATGGTTATGGAAAATGATGGAGCACCCGAACTCAATGTGGTGAAGGTGATTCAAAGCATTCATGGTAGGAAGGCTTTTGGCAGAGAGGTGGGTCAAAACAGAAAAAACAGCCACAAATCCCCTTGGAAAGGAATTCACAGCTTCTATGAGAAAATCCGCCCCTACATTAGCTGGAAAGTAGGGCTAGGAAATTGTGTGACATTTTGAGAAGATAGATGGTGTGGCCGGACAAAGCTAAAGGACAAATACCCAAACATATTCAAGATTTCAAACAAGCATGAGGCAGCCATTTCCCAATTCAGGACCTCAAATGATATGGAGACAGGAGGACAAGGCGGATGGAATCTTCACATAGGTGGATACATTGGGTAGGACCAGTGTTGTCAAGGCGGTAAGGCGGTTTAAGATGGTAAGCCTCCATAAGGCAAGGCGGGGCCTAGGCGAGGACTAGGTGGCGCCTAGGCGGTCCTTAAAATAATTATTTAAAGATCCCTGAAGAATTATTTATTTATTTATTGGTCCCTTGCCCAATATATATATATATATATATATATATATTTTCTGAAAAATTGTTTAATACATTTTTATAATTTTATTTATTTATATTTTACATTTAATTAATTAATGATATATAAATTATAAAATTATAAATAATGACATATTAAATAATACATTATGATAAAATCATGATCATCATAAGTTCATATATTTCATATTCATAACATTCAAAAAAGAAGAGCTAATTTTGCATGAGAGAGGGAGAGAGAGAGAGAGAGAGAGAGAAACATGCACAATGAGATGGAGAGAGTCGTCGGAGTCGCTCATTGAAAAAGACGTCGGAGTTGCTCGTCGGAGTGTTAGAGATGATTGCCAGAGTCTCAGAGATGATCATCGGAGTTCGTTCGAGTCGTTTGACTTTGAGATGTTTGAGAACATAGTTATTAGATTTAGGTTAAAATTAAAGAAAATAATTAATTAATTAAAAGCCCTCCTATCTTTTTAAAATTTACAGAGAAGCCCTCCTAGCGCCTAGGCGGTGAGAGGGCCTGGACGCCTAGGCGGCGCCTAGGCCTCTCCTAGGCGTCCAGGCCTCGGTGACTCCTTGACAACACTGGGTAGGACCGAATGGAGGAATTAGGACAACTCCTAAATAGCCTTCAAGAAGTCCAATGGAATAAAGCTGGAGGGGAAGACAGACCTTTATGGGAAGGATGAAGAGAGAATTATTTCACAGTGAAATCCTTTATGGAAAGGATTCTACGAGAAAATATGGGAATAACAGCAAACCCTCCTATTCTTATCTGGAACATGAAAGTCCCACTGAAAGTAAAACTATTTCAATGGCAGTGGAGCTTAGGCAAATTGAAAACAGGAGAAAATCTTCAAAAACGCCTTCCCAATTATTATCTAAGCCCCTCTATTTGCCTCATGTGCAAGGAGAATGTGGACAACTCAAAGCATCTTTTCATGGAGTGCAATGTGACCATCATAGTTCGGCAGAAATGGATATAGCTGCACCCAAGCATAATTCCTCAAGCTGATTCGGATATGAACCTAAAGACAACAAATGAAGACTTTTCCAAAATAAAGCAATAATGGAGAGTTCTTATGGCAGCAATCTGGTACATTGTGTGGGAGGAAAGAAACTCAAGGATGTTCAAAGAAAAGAAGAGAGAAATCCACATGATATGAGAGAGATCCAACATTTTGTTCGCCTCATGGATCTCTAGCTCTAAACTTGCGATGAGATACTCTTTTGGGGAATGGTTGGGGAATAAGGGAAATATTTTACAATCATTGTAATCCTTGTATTTTGCTTTTTCTTTCGTTGGATTTCTCATCCGACAATTGTACATAAACTTTTATTATTAATATAATTATCTATTAGTTTCTGCTCAAAAAAAAAACAACAATGCCCCTTCTTTTGGCAGAGTCATCCCCTTCTAAATTTACAGAGAAAGCAAAATTCCTATCAAAATTAACTCTCATATTGGAAGATTTTCTTTTGTCTGTTGAAGTTTTTCTAAGTAGGTTCTAGCTGGTAACCTAATGTAAAACATTAATTATTGGAATCAGAACTCCAAATGTTGACAACTACTTGCTACTACTTGGTTTTCCTTTAGATATTAAAATGAAAATTGGAAGGAAGTAGGTTAAGCTTCATATTTCATTCACACGAGTCATTAATTTTTAGGTAAAAAAATATATATATATATATATATATATATATATATATATATATATTAGTAAAATAAGGAAATACATTCCAGATGAGATATCTGGAAGGATCAAAACAGATTACAAAGAATTAGTAATATTTCTCCCGTTACAAAGTTACTCCCCAAATTTGTACCATTTCCCTAACTTAGAAACAAAAATCCATGTAGCAAATAACATATTAGATCTTTCCCAAATGAGCCGAATCTATTTTTCCTTTCCCTTGGAAATCCTTGCGTTCCTTTCTTCCCAGATAGAATACCAACTGGCGAACAAAATTGACTTCCACAACTGGTTGGTCTTTGATGTAGAAACTACTTCCGGAATTTGGAAAGGATTGGCTAAAGAAGGATGTACAAAATTGCTATGTTTCATGTTCTATCAGCTCCAAAGTTGATTTACTACTTTGCATTTCCAAAACACATGCTGCATTGTCTCGGACTCATTCCTGCACATAACACAAATTGAGGGATTTAAGTAACAGTTAGGGAAATGTTTTTGAATGTTATCATACGTGTTCAGCTTCCGTAAGCTTATAAGCCACGCTAGTATTCAAGCTTTTGTGGGGGCTTTGGTTTTCCAGATGAAGTCCATTGGAAAGAGGATTTGCTGGTTGTTCTGTTCACTAAGAGTCTCTTGGAAGGATTTCATAGAAAAGATCTTGTCTGTTTCTCTAATCCATTGTGGGCAGTCTTCATTGGCTGAATCTTCTAGGATCTCCTCCACTTCCTCCATCTGATCCTCCTCGATGTTTCTTCTTAGGTGTAGATTCCATCCCCAGTGAGATCTTTCTTCTTCCATTGTGCTGGTTCTAAATTTAGAAATTGGGCCAGATTGTGTGATTGATAATTTGTAAATGTTAAGGAATTGGTCTTTGAGGCTTGTATTGCTACACCAAATATCCCCCCAAAAATCAATGGTATCCCCATTCCCTACTTTCCACCTTATGTTGTTTTTGAAGTTGCTGTATATAGTGTAAATGTCTTTCCATGGAGAACGGTGGCTGCATTTTCCTTTGATGCCGCTTCTCTCCCTTGAAGTTTGGATCCATGGATGCTTTTCACAACTTTGGCCCACATAGCCTTGGGGTTCTTCTGAAGTCTCCATAACCACTCGTCTCTTAAGGCTATGTTTTTCCTCTTCAATCATCCTATGCCCAACCCTCCTTTGCTGGTACTTCTACAAACCTGTACCCAGTTAACTAAATTGCATCTTTTGTAGTCCTCATTATTGCTCCAAAGGAAGTCTCTCGTTATCTTTTCGATTGTAGCTGCAACCTTTTTGGGGAGTCTGAAAATGGACATAAAATATGTTGGGAGAGCATCCAAGACAGTTTTTAGCAACAATAATTTGCCACCTCTTGACGGAAAAACTTTCTTCCATCCTGCAATTCTTCTCCTAACTGTTTGTATGACAGGTTCCCAAAAATCCATTTTGATTGGATTTCCCCCTAAGGGAACTCCTAGATATTGAATAGGCTATTAGCCGTGGGGGACATTCAGGTCTTTGGCCAAGTTTTCAACTATGTTGTTTCTCATGTTGATTCCCAATAACTGGCATTTCTTTTTGTTGATTTGCAGCCTAGAAACATAACAGAAAGTGTGCAGAAGTACTGTTCCTTGCTGTTCTGCATGAACATCAGGCAACCATCCGCGAAACGCAAGTGCTTAAGCTGGATATTGTCCTTCCCAATGTTAAATCCTTTCAGTTTCTCCATTTCAGTTGCTTTTTCTATGATTCTGGAGCAAGCATCAGCCACTATTGTGTACAAGAATGGGGATAAGGGGTCGCCTTGCTTGAGTCCTCTCTGGGCATCCATCTTCCCTCTTGGTTTTCCATTTATGAAAACCGAGTAGTTTGTAGTGATTAAACAAGCCTTTATCCATCTTCTCCATTGTTCCCCAAACCCTTTTTTTGCTAGCACAAAAATAAGCCTTGGCAAAATCAACTTTAATGAGAAGGCCTTCTTTCCCTTGGGATTTGTAATCTTCAACTGCCTCATTTGCTATCAGGATGACATCTGATATTTGTCTGTCTCTGACAAAAGCCATTTGATGATCACTAATAGTTTTGAGGAGCACTTGTCTGATCTTATTTGTAAGCTCCTTCGCCATGATCTTGTATAGATTTGTTATGAGACTGATTGGTCTGAAATCCTCCACTCACATGGACTCTTGTTTCTTGGGCAGGAGGCAGATGTAAATCTCATTGACTTTCTTGTTAATTATGGCCTCTTGCTGGAATTCTTTCATGTATCTGAAAATGTCCTGGTTCACTATCTCCCATGTTTTTTGGGAAAAGGCCATTGTATAGCCATTCGGGCTCGGGGCCTTTTCTCCATCGCTGCTGAACACTTCTTCCTTTATTTCCTCGATTTCAAAATCTCTTTCCAGCCACCTCATGTCATCTTTACTACTTCCGTGCCAATTCACCCCCTGGATGCCCCAGTTATAGGTTTGGTCTTCCTTGAATAGGTTATCGAAGTACTGAGTGACGATGGTTTCTATGCCCTCTTCATCTTTAACCAAGCTGCCTGTTTTGTCCTCCATTTTTGTGATCATACTCTTGGATTTCCTTAGGGATAGAATCCGATGGAAAAATCTGGAGTTCACATCTCCTTCTTTGGCCCATTTTAACTTGGCTTGCTGTCTAAGCCTTCTTTGTGATCTGCATTCTAGAATTTGAATCTCCTCAATCCCCTTTTTTCTTTCATTCAAAAGGTCTGATAAGTCTTCAGCCTCCTTCCCTTCCAATCTGTCATCTATCCTGCTAAGAGTTTTATTAAGCTCTATTTTTCTAGCCTCTTCAACTGCCATTCTTCCTTTGCTCCATTCCTTGATTTTTTGCTTGTGATTTTGGAGTTTTGTCATGAACTTGTAGCCTTCCTACCCTCTGCTTTGATCAGATTCCCATTCAAACTTGACCAAATCCAGAAAACCTGGGTGATTTAGCCATTCATTATCAAGTCTGAAGGGGGTAGGGTCCCATTTGACTTCCTCAGTGTCCAACATGATTGGCCAGGGATCTGAAGTGATTCTTTGTAATCCCCAAGATTTTTGACATTCAAATTTGTTTCCCCATTCTTTGTTGTGCAATTATCTATCAAGCTTAGACATTGCAGGCCTTTCTCTTCCATTGCTCCAAGTGAACCTTAAGTTCATTAACTGCACCTCTTGAAGATCCATATCGTTTATCCAATCTTCAAACATAGACATTGTGCTGGAATTCCTTCTGCAGAACTTCTTTTCTTGCATGGGGCACACCATATTGAAGTCGCCACCTATGCACCATGCTTCCTTAATGTAACTAGAAAGGGCGGCTAGTTCTGTTAGACAATCAGTTTGACCTTCTTTATCACATGGTCCGTAGACATTGGTGAACCACCAGGCTTTTCCTTCTCTTCTAATCCTTATGGATAAGGAATACATGCCCTTCTAGGTTTTGATAACATAGATTTTTCTAACGTCCCATAAGATGGTGAGACCTCCCGTTGAATAGTTGGCATCCAACGAGACCCAGTCCACAAATCTTCATCTCCAAAGCTCCATACTTAGAGAATGCTCAAATTTCTTCCTTTTAGTTTCCTAAAAAGCAATAATGTCCGCTTTAGCTGCTGTCATCGTTTTCCTTATGAGTTTTCTCTTGTTCGAGGAGTGACATCGTCTTATGTTCTAACTTAAAATCTTCATTTGGAACGTCAGCTACCCCAAGTAGACTGAGGAGCGCAAAAAGCTATTCCACTTCGATTAATTGCGCCTTGAGGGATAATAGGAATTCCCTCGCTTTGATAAACTATGTTTCGTGAATGCTTTGTTTCTTTTTGTTGTCTTGGCTTTGTTCCATCATCTGCACTTCCCCTTCTGTGATAAGGGTCGGTTGGTGCCTGATATTCTCTTCCCTTGACTTCTCCTTATCTCTCCTTTCGTGGGAATGTGGAATGTCCGTTCTAAGAGAAGAAAAGAGAGATAGAGAGTGAGTTCGGTGGGTGTCACATACTTGGTTTTGCCCTCCGTTCGAACTTACCTCTGAACTGTTGGTGGCTGAGATAGCCGTTCCTTCTGTGTCTTCTTCGGTTTGTTGTGTGGCCTGGACTCGTTCTGAGTCTGTTAGTATTGTGTAGAATCTCGGGTCGAACTTAAGGTTAGAGTCCGACTCGCTTTCATATGTCTTGTTCTCCCATCTTGACAACAACCCCTCTTTGTTTCTCTCATGCGCTTTCCCCATTCTTCTATATACTTTGAAGTAATGTCTGTCTTCTTTTTTTGTTTTGTGGCCCTCTAATCTTTTGGGCTCGCTTGATTTTTGGCCCGTATCTGTTTCAAATACTCCTCTGTCTTGTGAGCTTGGGCCCTCTTTATTTGCTTTGTGGCTTTCGAGCCTTGGCTGGTGCTGGGCTTGGGTCGATTTTCCTAAGCCCATATTCATGCGTTCGGTCTTCTTAATCACATGCTCCAGCCCACGCCCTTTCTTTGGTTGCCACTCGTCGGTCTCCATACCTCTGTCAGAGTTAGGTGTCTGGTTCTGCCTCTTAGAGTCAGTCCTCTTACCTGCCCCGCCGTTTGATGTTCGGCCTGTCCTGCCGTCTGAACTTCGGTCTTCTCCACCGCCTGACGCTCTTTTGTTGACCGTCCTTCTTTCTTCCCCCATCTCGGAATTCGTTCCGCCATCATTGCTGCTGCCAATCTCAATCTCCACCCTTTTTCGGTCACTGTGTTTCCAGTCTCGGGCTTCTAGTATATTGCTTTAGTGTTTTTCGGCGAACGTTTCCTAAATGCCCTGCCTTATCTCCTTCACCTCCATGCCCCAGTTTCACTCCAATTCGATCAATTTGAGTTCGAGGATGCCCAGATCGTCATATATTTCGAAATCACGAGGCAGAAATCTTGATTCGTGCCCCCTCACCTTTAGGAAAACCAGTTCCATGGACGAGTTGGATAAGGTTATGTCGGCAATATCCAACAACCCTCCACATGCTTCTCCTATCTTGACGAAGTTTTTGGTCCAATTTCAAGTTGATACCTTCAACTCCCATCCACTCGTTGCGACATGTAACTTGAGATCCGGTGATCACCAGGTCTTCATTCCATTCCTCTATGTATAAACCACCTAACGTGGTTTGATACTTCTCTTTCTGTAGGACCTTGGCTTCCTTGTTGTCGTGGCAAAACATCGTGCTCCTGGCAGCCTCCAGACGACAAAAGTGAATTTCACGCTTTAGGATTTGTTGGACTAATCTCTCCACTATTCTTCATGGTGTCTCGTCTGATGTTTGGATTATGAGGAACTTCCTCCCATCCTGTAATTTTCCTTCCTTATTCTGTGTCTTTAGTTTTCCATATGTCTCCATGTTACGTTGTAGTCTTTTGTTTCCTTCCTTCTCTTGGATCCATGGGCCTCTGTTTTTGCTCTCTTCGTCCTCCTTCACTTTCTTTCCTTCGTCTTTCTTCTGACAATCCCTTTCTCTGATTTTTTTCCTTTCGTCTTCGTTCCGCCTCTTCATTCATTACCATGTCCATGGCTTTCCAGAGGTTCCGCCATGCCTCTATGGTCCATTCTTCTGGTATTACTATACTTTCTTGCTGTCCATTCATCATCTTTGTGAGCCTTATGTACCTTATATTGTCGTTTACAAGAACCTCCATTATGACAGTGAACCCTTTCCCTCTGAACACCTTAGTTGTGTACTGTTTGTCGTTCTCCTTCAGAAGAACGTCAGTCTCTGTTTCAAGCAAGATAATGCTTCGCGATTCACAGTGATATGGTAGAATCTGTTCCTATTTAATTCCTGCAGGACTGTTTCATGGCTGTCCTTGGTATAGCAGATTGAGAAGTATTTATACTTCTTTGGAAATGATACATACTGCCATTCCCCATTCGTGGAGCGTCTCACTTGACATTTATTGTGTTGATTAACACCTGTCTTGGAATTCCTTCTCCAAGTATTCTTTTGACCATTAGAATTTGTTCCCAGTTCCTTTTTGTCTTTTATGTAGTTACTACTCCCCTTTCTTCTCTTCACTAAGGTCCACCCCTCGTCTTCGTCGGCTGGTCGCTGATTCAACATAATATTCTTCCATGTCGTTTTTGAGTTGACGTGGCCATTCACTGCATAGTTGTCTCCCTGATAATGACTTCAATTGTTAGATGATCTTCCTTTTGTATCCTTTTTCTTAGTGTGTCTTTCTTGGTGCCAATGATCATGGTGTCGACCTCCATTCTAGTGCTGAAGTGTCCTCCTTCCTTCTTTTTGAAATTCTTTTTCGCTTCGCCTCTCGTCCGTTATGAATCATTGTTGATTCATTTTCCGGTCCTCGATCCTTTTCTCATTCCATCCCAATCCTCTGTCTCGTCTTCCTTCTGTCTCCTTCATTTGCCGTTGTCTTCTTTCTTCGTTTGTCAACCTCCATTCTCTCGCCCTATTCGCTCCGTGCGCCATCGTGGTGCTCAAAATATAAGTTATCGGAAACCGTCGATGAAATAAAATATATTAATAATAAAAAATGAGTCACTAGTCCTTTTCTATGACTAAATACAATCCAACATAGGTTCTCAAACCTTTAACTTCTTAGCAAACCTAAAACCCATGCTGATATTAGTTTTATGGATCAAAGCTAGTATTAGCATTAGGTGGATCTAGAAGATTTAGCTCAACCTTGTTTAGGCTGGGTCATGATCTTATAATTAACTTGAACAAACTTGAATTAAGGAAAGAAAACTTCTCTTTTTGAGCAGAAAAAAGAGTAGTTATTATACAATATTTTCATTTAGATACTTAATTTAATTAACTAAAATTGTTGATCTAAATAGTATGAGGGAAATTGTAAGCTATTTTGATATTCACATATAACTTAGAAATATTTTGTTGAGATTGTGGTATATTTAATTTATAATCCAACTAGTTCCCAGGGTTCCACCTATTTACAAGGCCAAGACCTATGCATGACAATCCCACTCACCACAAATATATGTAGAGATGCTTGATGAGGTGGTTTGGAAGTTAAACTCATGACCTCCTTAGTTACGATCCCTTCTCACAACCACCTTGCTAAAACCTTGATCGGTTGACTTGGAAATAATTCTATAATATGTTTTTTTCAGTTCATGGGTATATTAAGTAGCTGAATATATCAGTGGACTAACTCGACTGAACTTGATTTAAACTAACTTGAAGTCATTGAGTTGGGTTGAGTTAAATTTCTATAGAGCTTCATTGGTGGTTGGTATATTGACTAAAACTTGACCTGACCCAACTTGTCAACATGCCTACAAGAAAGTCAATAAGCACGAACTTTCCCACACCCCTTAACTACATAGTGTAACGACCCAACTTTGTGCCATTACTATCGGCACATATTATGAAACATTCCTACCAAGATTTTGGTAGTCTCATCCGTATTTTGGACATCTTCAGAATTTTTGACCTTGCAGAATCATACAATTATTCAACTCATCAGATATATTCTCAAGTTTAATCATCATATTTCTCAAATGAATACACTCATAGTTTTATCTAACTCAGTAAATTGTAAAGAAATCACTTCTTACTTCTTAGCAAATCTTGACAATCATCATTACATGAAACTAAGATGAAGTTTCCATGTAAGAACCAAATAATAAGGTCATGAATGGAATTAACCTAACCTAATCTATGGTCATTGGTACCTAAATCCCATCAACTTAATTAATTGCCCAATACATTATGTCCTTACAAAGAGCATAATTGTTTCATATTTTCAATTTTAAAAAAGAGCTGATGGTGAGGGTGGCTGGCTTGTTGGGACAGCTCCCGCTTTTTTTTTTTTTATAGTTTTTTTCTTTGTCTTATTAATAAAGTTCATTGTTGCGTTTTAAAAAAAATTTTAAATAAGACCTAATTCAATACCTAATGTCATGATTCATAAATCTGTTAGATGTCTTTGAAATCTTAAGGTGAGCTTTCTCCTAAAAGAATGATTAATTAAAAAGAGTGAGCTTAAAGAGCCCAATGAGTAAATACAATGCCTAATTATTACCATAAACAACTTGAAAGTGAACAAATCTTTTGATTTCATAAAAACCATAAACAAAAATCAAGACATAACATGTAAATAAACATTCTCATGCATATTCCATGGAGGAATGCATGTATGATCATTAACTGAATTATTAGGATTTTATGATTGGTGTACGTCCCTTAGTCTGGGCATAGTTGCTTCCCTACTTAACTAGTTATGAGTAGCTGTTTCTCCTATTCTCCTGTCTTAGTCTTTGTGTCTTAATTTGTATTGATTTTTGGCCTAGGTGCTTAGCAATTGCTGACACCATCATCTCTTGTCCAACTTGGGTCATTGTTAATTGGTTCCTTGCATGTGCAATCCAACATGTTGACATGTGCATAAGTAGCTCGGTATCAACACACACTCCCAAAGCAAATTCTCGTGCCTAAATGCCAATTTTGTTGTCCTTGTATCCTCTTAAAAGTTCTCGCCTGAAGACATACCATACATGGCTGCAAATCAATTGGAATAATAACCCGAGACCTAGAATACTTGATGGAAATATTAAATACCCAAGTGATAATCACTAGGTATCACTAGGTTACTTGTAGTTTTGATGTTTGCTAAGCCCATTCCAATCAACCATCTGTTGCTAAACTTAGAGAAAATAACCTTTCATTTCAAATTGACGAAAAATGATGTTTTACCATGCTATTGAGTTATTCTTATGGGCGTTCACCACCTGCAACTCTTTATTAATAATACATTATACTAGATATCCAGTAAGAATTTGTGCAAAACCCATCATTAATATTGTACGACACATACTAAGAAGTAAACAATGCCCATCAATGAATTACACACGATGTGTCTCAATCCCTTGGTAAAGAGCACACCACAAATGATAACAAAATATTTGCTAAACACTAAAAATTTATCATTCCTTTCAACCAAGGAATGAAAATTCGCTGAAATTCGGTAAATTATTTCGGATTTTGTAGCTACCAAACTAGAGTCTAATTGTAAACTTTGAAAATTTTAACGACATTCTTGAAAACTTGGGGGATTTTGAGGATTTTCGGTAAAATTCGTGGCATTCATAAGTAAATAATATAAAATTCTTAATATGTGCAATGGACATTAAATATTGTTAACATTAAAATATATGTTTGAAACTATTATATTTATTCTTTTATATGTATATTATATCGATTTATATATATTTTCATCTTTTTTAATTGAAATTATGCATATTTAACATTTACATAAAATCTTTTGAACTTCTTTAAGTTGGAGAATTTTCGCAAAAATTCTCTTAAATTTCTTAAACTCTTCGTATTAATTTTGATTTTCGAAGGTTGAAGTTTAGGGAAAAGTTGTTCGTTCTATTTTTTCAACAACTAGTTACCAATCATCGGAATTCAACAAAGTCTTTTTAAAGATAACATAATAATTTTTAAAAGCATTAGACATATATTTCCCACAATTTCAAAGACATATCATACCTATTGGGTACAAAGTTTGGAAGTCCAAAACAATGGTTGCCTTGATAATTCTGTTGGAGTATTCGTTCACCAATTATTGAGCTTTCCAAAGTCTCAATTACTTCAAGTTCTCTATCTGGCTATTCGTTTTCTTTTTGGAATTTTTCTCCAAATAGTGGAACAAGATACTATATGGGTTCTTCTACCATTGTTTAGATGATTTAGGTGGGGCCTTAGCATGCTTGGTTCTAGGAGGCTCAATCTTTGAACTCATTGTGAGTCAATGATGAGCACCATATGGACATAACTCTTAGGTTAGTGACATAGGGCAGTGAAAGGGAATTAAAAATAATTGGATAATGTAAAAAATAGCAAACCTAGGTGATTTGGAACAAATAGGCATAGAAAACATTGGGTGGAATTATAGAGTTTGCGATATGATGGAGAATGATCTTTAGATCAATCGTTGGAAAGCAAGATATTTCTTTAGATATAAGCTAACCTGAATGACACTATGAGTGGCGTAATGTGATTTAAAGAACTGATTCAAAACATTAACTTAGGTGAGTGGGAATTAGATTTGATGCACAAGAGTGATTTTCCTATGATTAGAAGATGAAAATTTCATACATTACCAATTCTTGATGCCTTAATGTAAGAGTGAGAAGGAATTGAGAAGACAGAATGAGAGAGACTAAGTTGGTTGGAGTGAGGAAAGGAATTTTCAGGTACCAAACATTCACAAGAAACTGAGAGAGAGACAGAGAGAGAGAGAGATTGGAGAAGATCAAGTGGTGAAGAGTTGAGTTGAGAGATGGTTTGAAGATAAGAATGGTGGCAAAGATGGGGAAGGATTATTCTCCTTTTATTCTCTCTTGTACGACTCTCACTCTCTGTTTTTTTTAGATTTTTTTCTTTCATAATTTTTTTTTTGAGTATCACATTTGATAGGTGGGTTAGCATATTTTAATGTAGGCGCGTTAATATATAGATATTTTTAATCTATTATGATACCAAGTCAAACACAAACATACAAACATATTTTACACCATTCATGTTTTATTTTTGTTAGAATTACAAGTATTATTATCATTTTGATATGAAGTATTCTTACTCCTATTTTATTTTTATTTATTTTTAAGAATTTGCTAGGATTTTTACTAATTAATCACTTGTATTTTATTTTCTTTTGTTTAGGCTACAATGGGCAATCTATTAAATGTTGCTTGTAAATATAATTTTATTTTGCTTTAGTTTTTATTTATTTATTTGATTTATTTAACGATTTGATTGGATTTTGTGTAAATCCATCGTTATCAATTGACTTTTGAAAATAACTCTCTTCTTTATTAATTTATCTTGTATTACTTTTAAAAAGATAAACATATTGATTAATCTTTGGATACTATTGACTGATTTAAATTTTACTTCATCTATTAATTATTGTATTTTTTGTTTTTAATTTTTTATATTATGAATTTGTTGGTCAATGTGAAAGGGAATTTATTATCAGGAGAACATGTAATTATATTATTTATTTGTTATTTGAAAAATTAGGGTTTTGAGATACAACTCTTCAATTACACGAAAGGGGTGAGAAGAATTTCCAAAGTTTTTTCTTTGTTTATTTTAGTTGCAATATGATTTAATTAATTTTTTTTTATTGGTCAGAAGCATTTCTGTTGTTGTGAACCACAAAATTAAAGCAAGATGAGATAATTGGAGGAATTTTTTTTGAGTATTATGATTGATACATCCCTTTGAAGATGAAAGGAAATTTTATAAAAAATTGCTATTTGGCTGGCTATGCTCTATGGAGCATATTTTGGATCAATTAAGAAACAACATGTTAACAAGTTATGTTTAACAAAAATGTAAATGTTACGATAGATATATTGTAGAAAAGTGGAAGATAAAATTAGAAATAATCATTTTTCAAAAATGGTAGGAGTAGCTCCAGGTGGATATAAAATGGGTGGAAACTGGTTGAAGTGGTTTGGTGTATAGCATGAAGACTTTGAATGTGCCAATTGGGAACAATGATATGTTGCCAATCTATGGTAATAATAGAGGTAGAAGAAAACTAAAAGAACTGGGATATCAATAACTAAGACATGTACAACTACTTGTTTTTAAAATATCAATTTAGATTTGATAATGCGATGTGGAGGATGAAGGTATAACTGACCTCATTTGGGATAAAGCTTTGTGAAGTCGATATGTTTGAAAAAATCGTGTTAGAGATTCTTGTCTTAGATCCCTTCTTCTATAGTCATTGCCATATGGAATTTTCTACTTTAACTACTATAGGACTAATTATGTATTGTATACACTGATTTTTTTAATATTTTCCTATTATATTAAAATTTTTTTTTCTTGTGTACTGTATACTTGCTGTTTTTCTTCTTACCAACAATTATTTCAACAAATGAAGTTGAATTTGTCATAGAATGTCTTAGATTTTTGACCCTTGGCTTCTTTTTAATGATTGTCGTTGTTTTGTTATGAGCTGTTTAATTAAGAAGATATGATCCTTGCGTGAGACAATAATCCTATTCTCCTAGGACCAATTTATATTTAATTGCTCTTTTATACTCACAATTGCAGAATCCTCTCTTTTTATTTTCTTGATTGTGGTGGTATTATTCTTATTCTTACATTGTTTTTTTTTTCTTGTTGAAATTGTTGTTTCTATTTTCTTAGAACCCTCACTTGCTAATTCAAGACTCTGCTTTCACCATTGGTCAAGACCGTAACTGCAACTTATGGCTTAGAGATCCAGCTACAAGCAGAATTTTGTGTAGACTGCACCACATTGAGGTACAACATTAAAAAATGATTTTTAGAAATAAAAAAAGAGTTTACTCATATTTAATGAAGATTCAATCAGTTCTCCAGTCATGACATGGATTTTTATCAATTCATATGGACAGCAAGGAGTTTCGTCTGTTGTTCAACTAGAAATCGCTGGTGGCAAAGGTGTTGTCAAAGTGAATGGCACTATTATAAAAAAAAACAACACTGTAAACCTTAAAGCAGGGGATGAGGTGGTTTTTGGTTCATTGGGTAAACATTCCTATGTATCCTTTTACGGATGGTGAACCCTCAACGTATTTTTACTCTATATTCTTGACTACATGTGCATGTGTTTTGTAATTGTAATCCTAAGAATGCAAATGGAGCCTTCTCCTTCATGGACAAATTCCTTAACACATCATCAGATATTCCAGCTACTTGTAAATGAAAACTTGACCAATCCAGCTGAACCTTCTCCAGTTGCAATGTCTGGAGATCAGAGTGCTGAAGCTAATGGTCTATTCCTAGAGACTAGAACTGGTGATGCATCAGCTGTTACAGGAGCATCGATATTGGCGTCTTTATCTAATCTTAGAAAGGATTTTTCTCAAAATGTTGAGGATCTAAAGAAAGGTTTAGAGAGATCTACAGTGGCTTCTGGTTTTGAAGTATCTGACAAATGCAAGCCTGACAGTGATATCAATACCAACATCAAGAAGGGTAATTCTGAAAATAATGAGGAGGCTGGTATATCTTCAAATGAGAAAGCTGCTGATGTATCTGCTGAACATGCTACCAAGGACATGTTGCATCTTGATAACATAAGCTTGGCTGCACACCTTGATGCAGAAATTGGAAAGATTCCTGGGATGAATTATGAATTAAGGCCTCTTTTGCAGATGCTGGCAGGGTCATCTGGTGCTGATTTTGATATAAATGCAGGAATTTTTAAAACACTTGATGAGCAAAAAAAACTTATGGAGCTTCTCAAGGTATTAGATCCAATGACGAACTCACACTCAGGAACCTCGACCAGATCTCAAGCGTTCAGTGACAGCCTTCGTCAAGGAATCATCAATGCCAATGATATTGATGTCTCCTTCAGTAACTTTCCGTACTACCTAAGGTATGAGAAGCTTTATTTTTTCTGTTAACCCTAACCGGTAGCTGTTTTTCTTTTCTTTCCATTTCTTTCTTTCTTTTCTTTTTTATTTTTCACTGGTTTGGATATGAAATTAATGGTTGTTGCTGATTGTTAACATCTATTTCTTGTTAAAGACAATCTCAGTTACTGCAGTTATGATTGATATATATATATATATATATATATATATATATATATATATATTATGTTTTATATACTAGTTTGGGGTTGGCAGCTATCATTATCTCTCCCGGATGTGTTGCTTTAATTTCACACTTTTATGTTATTAAACAGGTGAAGAATGCACTCATTGGCCTTTTGAAGGTGCAAGAATGAAACAATAATTGGCCTATATCTTAAGTAGATAATGCAATGGAGTAAAAATGTAACAAGGCTAAATGTAGCTGTAAAAGAAACAAATTATAAACCTGGGTGTTGCAAGTTTGAACCACAAGGATTGGGATTGGTTTTTAAAACTAAGGTTTAATAAGAGTGGTGGGAAAAAAAAGGATAAACTGGGAGTAGGAATGATGAATATGATAGAATGCCCAATAGTATTGAATATAGGTTTTCACTCATGAGAAGTGTTTTAACACATGAAGGTCCATATCTTAAGTACCTAGTATTCTTAAAGTGTTGGAATGCAATTTATGACTTAAGCATGTGAAATAAATTTTACTTCTTGATACTACAAGGAGTGACGTCACAAATAAAAATGGTGGACTGCAATTTTTCATGTGTAATTCAATTATACATACCTGTATATTCCATGGTGTATGAAGAACAATACAAAATCAATGAATATGTAGAAGAATGTATAGGGCAATGTAATGAAACTCAATGAGAAAGATTCACCTCTGGTAAATTCTAACATGGAGTTGATATAGTTGGTAAAGGGTGACTTTGAAATCCGAAGGTTCTAGTTTCAACTTTTGCCACTGCTGTACCTAGTGCGAAGGAGATTGATGGGCTAGAAAAGGGCTCAATGCCATTGTGTGGAGCTGGTTATACTTCTAACTCCTAAGTGTGTCTTCAGTTAAAAAAAAAAAAAAAGAAAAAGAAAAAACCCAAGAATTTATTTATTTATATATGTTTGTGATATGACTTCTTTTCCTAACTTTACCAAAATAATTACCTTACATGGTTTTGAAGGCTGTGGAGGGACACTACAAGAAAAAATAGAAGAGTAAAATTAAAGGTCAAGAAGGGAGAGATATGCTCCTTATTGATCAAGAGAAAATATGAGATAGTAAGTGTTCTCAAATGTGAATTTGAGGGGTTTATAAGATATAAGATGGACAAATAAGGTCTTTGAATGGGTCAAGGGTAATGTGGATGGGCGGCGAAAGGGTTCATGTTCTAGTTCTTTTGCAAGATCAAAGAAAATCAAATTAAAGCTGATTTATATCTTTATAAGGAGCGCAGGAAAGGATATTTCCCATGCATAGTGGTCAAAGTTGCAATTGCAAATGTTGAATTGTATGATTCATGATTCAATTTACCCCAAAAGATTCAAATGAAATTCACGAATTGCTATACCTGCGAATTGTAAGTGAATCAGTCTGAATTGTTTGTGCATCTATACGAATTGTAAGTGAGTTGGTTGTCAATCTCTAGTTGAATCATGGTGAGTTGATCTGAATCATAAATTTGCTTAAAACCACTAATAATATCTTTATAACCTTACATATACTTAACACATATAAATATATGATTTGCAAATGTGTCATGAATCATACAAATCATGGATTTCAATTGTGATTTGATTGAATAAGCCTCAAGTAAATCACTTTCAGTTCATGATTTTGACAACTGTGTTCCCTTGCGAATAAAATACAAAATGATACGTATGGATGATTTTCCTTGTAGAAAATTTTGAGGAAAAAGAGGAAGTTTTCATATGTGTTAGTTGTTGTGGTCAACTTGGGATTTCCTCCATCTTTGTTGCAATTATTGATGTTCCTTGGGATTCTTGAAATGTCTACTCTGGTTATGAGAAAGTGGGTTAATAACTTCTCCAAATTGATGTCCTTAAGGCTCTTATGCTCACATGTTCCATCATGATTTGACTTCAATTACATTTAAATTTTTTTTTAAAACTATTATCATAATGTTGTCTTAATGAAACTAAATTATGATGAACTTGTTGAATGCTTGCAACTTAAAATTTAATATGCTTGCTTCGTAGAACATATAAATTCATATATTTTAAAAGTAAAAGATTTGCGTAATTAATTTTTGAACCTTGGGCCTTACAAATATGGAAAATTTTCTATTATAACATAGTAATTTCATTTCAAAATGAGCACCATTAGGATGCAATTAAAGCCGCCAATGGTGTTGAAATTGCTGATTTTGTTAATAAAAATGAGATGTCAGAAAATGAAGGCACAAGGAGAAGAAGCACGACCTCTATATGGTCTTTTATTGATTTAGAAAAAAGCCTATGATAGAGTGCCTTGAGAAATAACATGGTGGATACTAGGGATTAAGGTAGATTACATCAATGATTTGCATTAAGTCCTCATCTCTTTGCATATGGATGATATATTTGTTAATGATATAGTTCTAACTGATGAAATTGTGTGATCGGTTTGGAGTGAAGTTGTATCACCCTGCCTCCCACATCTAGGTCCACGTGGCTCTGAAGGCGCAATTATCGTGCTGCCCTCATTTCTTTCCTTTCTTGGATGTTGGGCCACCTGGGAGGCGGGCCTGTGTTACATTAACCTTTTTCCTTTGTTAAGTCTCAAATACCCAAGACTTCTTGTGCACTTTAATCTAAGTACAATATATTTTATGAAAAATGACAATGCCATAAGATAAACAAAATTTCAATATTATTAATTAATCTAAAATTCAAATTTTAATATTATTAATTATTACAGTGAAACGAAATGAATTGGGCCAACATGCTCTATAGTTTAATAAAATTCTTAAGGAAATAATTTAATTAACTTCCAGATAACATTGAAATTTAATTTCCTGAAATATTAAAGAGGAAGGGATGAGCTAAAAAGCCTAGTGGATCATTCCAAATATTTAAATTATTATTTCGACAAAATAAAACATTCAGAGCATCCACTTTTCAAAAATTAAATGATTCAAACAATGGATTATTTTAGTTGACATTTTAGACCGAAAGGATACCTTCCTAGTATTCCAACCCTTGGAAAAGAGCTCTAATATTGAACTCAAACCTATCATAGTTGAGGTAGGATCAACTCCGAACCCTTTATTACCTTACAACTCCTGATTGAAATATTCATGAAGAAAATCCGCCCTCGTGCCTGTATGTGGTAATTATTTTTGTTAATCTTTTATTAAATGTGAAACATAATATTTAAATATTCCAACAGAATTTAAACATACAAGCATGATAACATTACATCATAGATCATGCATCATTATAAACTTAAGCATGCATATTCTATATGACATGTTCATAAGATCGAAGCGAAACACCCAAGCAAGCTTCATTTGAATAAAAATAATAAAGTAAAAAGTGATAATTATTTTCACCTCAAAAGCGTTTCCTTCTGAACTTTTTGCGCTCTTCTCATATCTTTCTCGTTGCTTGCACTAGATTTGTGCAACACGCCGTTGCTACTATCTCGCTGGCTGTTTAAAATAGCTTAAGAAAGACAAATTAGTTGCCAAAAAGGCGGCAAAGAGAGCAAGAGGGGTTTTATCGGCTTTTGTTGGGATGAAGAAGAATGAGAGGGGGAGTGGCTTTATAAGGTTTGTAATTTTTGGGTGTTCTCGGATAGAAAAGTTTATACTTTTGTTGGGTTTTGGCAGCTCCTCTAAGAACAATGTGTTTAGGGTTTTTTTCTAGAGTTTTTGGTAATTTTTTTTTGGATTTTTGGATTTTTTTCGTCGATTTTCCCCTTTTTTTCCTTTTTTTTTGCCTCGGCGTGCTTGTCGAATGCGGTGATTTTACCGAATTTGCGAATCGCGCTATTTTATTTCTTCCTTTGATATATTTACACATACACACATATATACATAACTCTCTCTCTATAGATATGTATATTAAATAAAAAATAGTTTTGTACCTAATAGTAAAAATAAGTTGACATATGCATTTTCGTACATATATACATTATATATTTAATACATAAACATATTTATAAATATACCACACACACATATATTTCTATTTCTTTTATTATTCATTTTCGGATACCAAAATTAATTAATCATTTCATTTTTTCTACTTTATTTTATTCCTTGGAGTATACATAGTTTATACTTCAGAAAATATTATAAAAGTTGAATTTATTTAATTTGTACAGAATTGTTGGGTACTACAAAAGTTTTAATATGTGTAAGCGTGTAAGATTGGTATGAATAATGCCAATTATGTTAAATGCAATTTTAGTGGAAGTAGAAATACAAGTGAAAAGATAGTGAAAATTGGAAGCCATGAGATCCTAAGGAGTGAAATTTGGTATATGGTAATTGGGATCTATTAACATAATGAAGGAGAAATAAGTGAGATTTGAATAGTAGCACTAAAGCAGGGTGGCTCAAGTGTAGGATTGCTTCTAGAGTATTTTATAATTGAGACATTGTATTGAAGTTAAAGGAAACAAAATGGAGTTGCTGCTAGGCCAACCATATTTTTTGGTATAGAAGGTTGGGCAATTAAAAAACAACATTTTAACAGAGTAAGTGTAACTGAATTGTGAATGCTAAAATGGACATGTATAAAACTTTGGAAAAGATAAAATCTGAAATGTGTGGATTTAGAAATGGTGGGAGTCGAGAGAACTATGGTGGTTTAGACACATATAATGTAGGCCTTTTGATGCACCAGTTTGGAAGAATGACCTACTAAGACTAGAATGTAACAATAGAGCTAGAGATTAACCTTTAGTGATTTGAAATACCTAGCCCTAGCGGGGGAAGCAAATTTATGTAGTTGACACTATATAGTTGGAAAAAAAGGCTTAGTTGAGTTGAGGTAGCTTGTTGAATAAATGTCTTGATTAGGAATAGGAAGCATGTGAATGACACCGGGACTATTAATTTGCTAGTCCTTTTGTTAATTAAGTTGCATTATCTTTCGAGAGCTTTGCCGACCCTTTTGTTCATTAATTGTCTATGTTATGGTTCTTGATGGTATAAGTACATTGGTGCTGAAGAAGTTTTCAATGTGTAAAGAAATAAATTACATTGTTCCACCCGCTAAGCTAGTCGGACGTTGAATAACCCATCGATAAAATGCTATGACTAATCCAAAAAGAAGCTAGGCAGTGAGATTCCTCCCAAATGTGTGATGGTGGGGAGAACTTATCCGAAGAAACCCTAGCATTTCGTTCCTTTCACAAGCACCAAATCATTGCCAAATTAGCCGCCATCCAATGGGCCCTCCATTTCCTAGCCACCTCTTCCCAATACGGACATACACCCCTATGATTTCCTTGACCATCTCCATTAGAAAAGATGGGAAAGTTTCTTCATCTTTCCCACAGAAAGGAAATGAAGTAGCACTGATTGAAGATATGAATTACCGACTCCTCATTCTGATTGCACAAAACACAGCAAGACGGGGACAAAGCCCATGTTGGAAACCTTTTTTGGATCATATCTCTTGTATTCTGCTTCTCCTTGAATACAATCCACGCGAGAAACTTTACTTTTGAAGGCACAAGTGCCTTCCATATTTTCTTGAGAAAAGTGCTAGGGACAATAGAAGGATCTTCAATCATTGATAGAAAAAGGGATTTTGAAGAGAATTCTCCTGAATTTTCGTCAACCCACCTAAACTCGTCCTCCCTGTTCCTCAGCTTGAATTTTCCCAATAATGAGCGGAGCGCTTCTGCTTCTGATTCACAACTCGGACCTGCATTGGCTGGCAAATGTAACTGTCACCAATCCGATGACCTTGGATCCTCTTGCCTCATGAAAAAGGAGATAGGGTGATTATGAGCTGTCGACAGTCTATAAAATCTAGGGAATCTATCAATAAATTCTTCAAGTTGAGTGGGTAGAAAAAATAAACTTCCATGGGCTTGTAAACGTAGTCTTTCTCTGAAAACTGACATCTCTACCATTGGGATCCATTCCATGTCTGCTGCGAATAGTTTTCCCTCAGAGCGGATTCTTTTCTTTCGGAAACCACCACAACCACTTTGCTACTAAAGACTTTTTCTTTGCCATCAAATTTCCAATCCCCAGCCCACCTAGCTCCTTCCTTCTTTGGACTTGAGACCATTCCACCAAATGCATACCATTGTTTCCATCATGTCCTTCCCAAAGAAAATCACGCATCAACTGTTCCATCTGGTTGGTCACCCCTATTGGAAGTCTAAAAATGGACATGTGATATGTCGTGAGGGCATCTAACACAGATTTAATTAGTTTAAGTCTTCCCCCTTTAGAGAGAAAGACCCTTTTCCAGCCATCCAATCTTTTAGCTACCTTTGTGACAACCGGATCCCAAAACTCTAGCTTACTAGGATTTCCCCCAATCTGCATCTCTAAATACTTGAGAGGCCACTCCCCCTGCTCACATCCAATACAAGACGCAATCGTTCCAATCCATTCCTTCGAGGTAGAAATCCCCACAATAGATGATTTTGCCATATTCATCCTAAGCCCCGATATCCAACAGAAGCACTGAACAAGTTTGAATGCTTGATAAATATTATGTTTCTCCCCATCTAAACATAATATGGTATCGTCTGCAAACTGCAAATGAGATACTTCTACCTTCTCCTTTCCCACCACAAAACCCTTCACTAAGCGGCTTCCTTTTCATTATCCACCATTTGCCTCAGCACGTCTGCCACCAAAGAGAATAAGAATGGAGATAGTGGATCTCCTTGTCTTAAACCTCTTGCCACCTTCAACTTGCCTCTTGGCCTCCCATTGATAAAAATAGAATGTGCCACCGTCCTCAAGCATCCCTAGATCCATCCTCTCTATCTTTCCCCAAAACCTTTCCGAGCTAGCACAAAGTCTAGAAAATCCCGGTCAACCATATTTATAGGCTTTTTCAAAATCAATCTTCAATAATACTCCCTGCTTGCGCTTAGACCTATATTCTTCAGCTACTTCATTTGCCACAAGGACTGCATCTATTATATGTCGGCCTTTTACAAAGGCAAATTGGCTCTCCGATATTGTATTATTCATCACCTGCAGGATTCTGTTTGCCAACAACTTTGCAATGATCTTGTATAAACTTGTGGTGAGACTGATAGGCCTAAAATCTTTTACTGTCCTCACTACATTTTTCTTAGGGATCAAACAAATATAGGTCTCATTTGTATGCCTATTGACCACACCAGAGTTATAAAAGTCGCTCATCACCTTCATCAAATCTTCCTTCACTGTTTCCCAACTTTTTTGATAAAATATCATAGACAAACCATCTGGTTCGGGGGCCTTATTTCCATCACAATCAAAAATAGCCACATGCACCTCGCCCTCCGAAGAAGGCTCCTCCAACTTCCTACTATCTTCTATGCCTATTGGACTCCATCTAATTCCTCCCACTAATGTGATCTTGTTTTTTTTTTCCAAACACTCCTGAAAAATGGTTAAGAATGGATTCTTCAATACTTCCATCATCTTCTAGAATGACCCCATTGTCTCCTTCTAGCTTATCCATTGAATTTGTCATTTTCCTTCTGCTCATAATATGGTGAAATAGCTTGAAATTTGTATCTCCTTCCTTGAGTCATCGGATTCGAACTTTAAGCCATTCTTTTTTTTCCATTTCTTTAACCACCTTCCACAATTCACATTTTTTCTCCCACCTCTCATCCCACTGACTACCCCCCTCTAGCCTATCTAGAGTTTCAATTTCTTTCTCTAAGTGATTTCTCATAACTTCATCCTTGAACAAAGTTGTAGCCCCCCATTCATAACATGCGTTCCTAATCCTTTGGAGCTTTTGTATGAATTTGTATCCTTCCCACTTTCCATCCGCTTCCGCATTCCACCATTCCTTAATTTTAGCTGTAAACTCCTGCTGGAAAGTAAGTCTACCATCAAATCTATTCGGTCCCGGTCCCATCTGGGTTTGGATGTACTCAAAGATATAGGCCAATGATTTGACACGAACCTCCCCCCCACCTCTTGCCGAACAAATAGAAATAACGATGCCCATCCTTCCCTGAACAAGAATCGATCTACTCGCAACAAATTAGGTCCCTTCAAAAATTTGACCATGTGAATGTCCCATTTTACAAAGGAGGATCATGAAGACCTAGCTCTCTAATCAAGCTATCAAAGTCCTTCATACTACGTGTGGAACGCCATTGCTTTTCTCAAAAACAAAATGAACCACATTGAATTCTCCAGTAACACACCACTTGTCTCCACGTAAGGCACTGAGAGCACCTATCTCATCCAAAAACAGATCCCCTCCCCTCTGCCTACTTGGGTGATACACCCCTGATAGCCACCATTCTGGCCCTTCGGTTTGTTTTATCTTAACCAAGACACTAAAATGGCCTATTAACTCCATCACCTCTCATCTGTGAGAATCCCAAACCATTAACACACCCCCGGCTATCCCTATTGCTGGTAAGTATACCCAACCTTTAAATCAAGACTGCTATACAACTCCAATTAACTCTCTGCCCACCGAACTCTTCTTCACCTCTTGAAAAATGACAATATTCGGATTAGACTTGCCAACAATTCGTTTAATTTTAGTTTTGACCACTTTATCACATATTTCATTTTACTTTTGTCGTCTCTATTTGTATATGCGCGCATGCTTCTTTCTCCCTCTCCTCCTATGCCCTTGCTCTCTCTCAAACATGTGGGAACAAGCATACATTTTGTACATTTGAGCACAATGTTTAGAATTCCTATTTGAATCTTTGAATATGGTGATTCATAATTTACTTCGAGCAAAATGATTCACATCTTTAACGTGATTCTGATTCTTAATGCCATTGAATCTTGAACACTTAAAGATTTTGTAGAACCTCGCAATTTCTTATTTAATTTGTGCAATTCACCATTCAAGTTTAACATCAACTAGTGGCATGATTCTTGTAGAAAAGTCGAGAAAATATATAGTGCATATCCTAAATTTGATGTATCATGCATTGTATGCATATTGTTCATGCACTATGTGCATATCCTTCCAACCTATAGAAAGAGTATTGCATGCCATTGTGCAAGGGCATGGTTAGATCTATCAAAGCTTCAGTCACAGCGTAAACGCCTCTTATGGTTTTGATACTAGTACCAGCAGTTTTTTTGCCACCAACTCGCCCAACGATCTATTTTGGTTTTAGTAGAAGAACCACCGGGCTTATTTTTGACCCAGTGAATCTCATTCATGGGAGACAGATTTTAGATGCAATCTTAATGAAGCTGTGGATGAGGACCATCAAAATGGCAACGAAGGGACGCTTTTAAAGTTAAATTTTTTCCAAGGCTTTTATGACTTAGTAGATTGGGGGTTGGCTTGGGAAGGTGGATTTCATGGATGATGGACTATGTGAGTTCAGTTACCTTCTCTGTTATGGTAAACGGAAGGCCGAGGGAGAAGACAACTAGGGGTAGGTGGGTCTGTGATAGGGGGACTCACTATCACCGTTCCTTTTCATGTCGGTTGCTAATTGCATGAGTGAGCTTTTTAGGGGCACGTGAATATTTTTTGGTGGAAGGTTAATTCTTGAGAAGGACACAATAAAAATGTTGTGACCCACTTTGTTAATGTAACGTCATGACCGAGTCGTATAATATATATATATATATATATATATATATATATATATATATATATATATATATATATAATGTTTTTTGGTCTATTACTCTACCAAGATATATAATGTTAATACATATAATATATTAATCTATTGATTTTCTCCAGTTGATCAATTGCTAATTGAGCATATCTATCAATCTCTAATAATTATAATTTTGGTGTTAATTTACTTAATTTATGTATGTAACATGTATTTTCAATATATATGTATAATTGACATTGCGTATATGCACACATAATCAAGGCACGTTTAAATTAATTTAAGTGTTTAATTAAAATATAGGTGTTAAAAAAAATCTTGCTTCTCTAGTATGTGGATGACATTGTTGTAGGAGGTGAACATTTTGAATGCCATTTAGTTGGTTTAGTGCTTCTGCAAGATGCTGAACTACGTATCAATGTGGCAAAGTCACCAAGGAAAAGTGGAAAAATGCATATCTTGCTTTGTTAGCAAGTACTTTGATCAACAATAGCCCCTTTCTTATTTATTATTTATTAGTAAGATAGATAGCTTGAGTTGCGCGAAAGATTGACTAGAGAAAGGGGGCGAGTTAACACCTTTCCTTTAGTTGGATCGGTTGCATGTATATAGATCTAGATGAATGATGGAAACTATTATAGGATTTTGATCTAATAGGAAGGGTTGATTTTTCCTACTAAAGCTTCCCTTTCTGGGGGAGAGACAATGAAGAAGGTCCCCCAACCCCAATAATTTAGGTGCTGACCTCGCATATGAGTTTGAGGAGTCCCTATGATTAGGATCTTGTATAAAGGAGCTAGTTCCATACTAGTTTACCTTTGTTTGATCCCTTGATATTGAGCTCCTCGAGAGTCATTGATCAATGCCAATTATTCAGGGAGATATTGATCAATCAATAAGAATGATCATCTTGGCTCTCCTATCCATAGGTTTTTTGGGGTTGCAATCTAGATGAAGATGTAAACCCTTGGAAGAAGAGAATGAAAATTGCCATTGCTTTACGCTATTATAATTGTGCGCGGTTATGTTTGTAAGGAAATAGGCTACGCTAAGACCCCAAGCCTGAAGGCAAGGCTAATCTTTTAAGTCTAGCTCCTTCCTGCCACCTGAGGTTTTGTGTTTGTACAAGACTAGGACTTGCTCGCTGGCCACTTGGGCTCCGCATTTCAAGTTCATTATCCTAACTGTCTTCATTGCTCCTTCAAGAGCATGACCACCTTCTTCTATCTTTTCTAATCCCTGCTGTTCCATCCAGTTGTTGTAATAGCTTGCTTCTCAGGTGGCTCGTACATTGGGTGGTGCGGTTGAGCCAGAGTGGCCTAAGCTTTTGGCTTATGTTTAAGGAAACTAAGAATAGATCCAGAGCACTCTTGTGGAAGTGGGAGGAGGGCGCAAGAATGTTTAGTTTGGTGAGATGAGAGGTGGTCCAATGGCCATAACAACAAAAAGACTTGGTATTGGGAATATAGGAGCTTGGAATGTGGCTTTGTGTGAAATACAAGTTTGTAGGTAATCTGATGAACCACATGCTTCGTGGGCTAGGGTGAATGGAAGTTTTTATGGAGGTTCATTAGTTTTCAATCTAAGGGTAACGAGTGGCAAAGCTAGGAGGACATTTTGATGCCTTGGAAGTTTATTATTATTATTTTTTTAAGGATGGAAGATGGTGGCTTAGGTATGGTAGGGGCTTGGCATTGGGCTCTTGTTTTGTTTGAAAGATTCGTGGCCTAGCCCGCCCACAATTGCATAAAGTTTTACCAAGCTTTACAACTTGTACATTGGGAATAATCATCTCGTCACTTCTTTAGAAACCCTATTAATGGACAACCTTTTGATATCCCGACACTATTAGATTGCCTTTCCATAGTTAGATTTTCCTCCATGTTTGATTGGGATTTGGATACCACTTAATCCTTTTTTGATTCATTGACTGCTTCCACAACTATCAACTTGTTTCCTCTAGCTAGCGACATTTGGGAAGTAAAATTGCCCATTAAAGTTAGGTTTTTTGGATGCTTTATGGTAGAATAACAAAAATAAGGTGAACACTTAGGTGGAGTTGTAGGGTCTCTTTTTCAGGATGGATCTTAAATTGGAGCAATTGTCTCTCCTAATAATACATACTTGGGGGCTTTTCATTGAGATGTACTAGTCTACTAGATCTTGTTTTGTCTCTTATTTTTGTAAATTACCTTTTCATTTTGATAAACTGTTGTTCATCCTTTGGATCAACTCCCCTATGATATCCATGTGATGTACTAGAATAAAGTGGCATGTTACATCTAAATGATCCTAGCAAGGAATCTCTTTTGGCGTGCATACAGATATATATATGTAACAAGATAAAAAACTTGCCACATTGAAGTGAAACTTCAAATCCTATCGTAGTTACTGTTGCATGATGCTCTTAATCTCTTGATAATGGTCACCTCATGTAAACATATCTCATCGTTAATTATAGCACCTCCATTACTTCATTTCCATATACAATACATTGTCACTAATGTTGTTTTTTCTTGTATGTTGCAAACGTCTAGAGATGTTCTTGTTGTTTTTTTAACAATAAATGTAGATATATTATAAATTATAGGAAAGAAAGTTAAGGGATGAGATATCTTGAAATTACAGACTATCCAAAATACAATCCTAATTTAAACCCAGCTAGTGAACCCATACCACTGGGACAATTTACATGAACAAACCCAGTCAGAGAACAGAAAAGTAGTCCTTTCCAAATTTGTCTGATTGAGGAGGATGAATTTAAAAAAATTCTGGTATTTCTTTCACCCCATATACACCTGTAAAATAGATACAAATCCAGTATTTTTTTTTTCCTATTGTCGACATTAGAAGGACAAGAGAACTAAATATTGTTATCTGGATGTTAAAGCTGTGGAGATCTTCTACACTAGTGATCCCTAAAAACTTTCAGAAAATTGGAATCTCTTTAGAGATGATAGCTGATTTGTAATTTATCCCTCATAAACACCATGATAGGGATAGCATATAATTATTAAGTCGCTTCTGTAAAACATCAACACAGGCAATTTTGTTGAGACCAATTAACCAACCTAGGATTTTGACTAAGAACATATGGTTTCCAGATGGAATTAGAATAGGGAAATAAGTGTAAATCTGGATTAGGCCTGGGAGCCAGAAAGAAGTATTTTGATGAGCAAGACCTAGATGGTTCCTTAGACCATATGAGATGATTAGCAGTATCAGAAAAAGAGGTAGAAGCTAAGCATTCCAAATACAAGATGATGTCTTCTTGGGCATATGTTCCTTGTGAAATGGAAGTTTGAATTATGAGGCACACCATTGAATAAAACAGGGTCACTGCTGCAGTTTGAAATTGGTGCATCATGCAACAATGAAAAGGGCAGAGCAGAGGCCAAAATGGAGAATATAGGTCTCTTAGGGGATTTGAAAGTGGCACTAGTTATAGATTTACATCTCACCAAATAATTTGTAGGTCATGCATGCTTTGGATGACTCTTGCACAAGGGGACTTTTTCTCCGTCAAACAATGTTAACCTTTTTCTTGCTAGAGCTTTGTTCTTATGGAGCAAATCACCAAGACCCAAATCACCATGCTATGAATCTAGCCCTTAATGCATTCATTGAAAGTGCCCATAATGGGGTCCCAAAAAGACATGTTTGTGTAGGTTCCTCCTAAAGGCATTCCAAGATATTGCAAAGGCCAAAACCCTTTGTTTAAAAATTCGACGAATTTTGATGAAATTAGTCGGATTAATTTGGTAATTTGGACAATTGAAGTGAAGCTCATGTCTAAGTGTAAAATTATAAAATTTCGTTGAAATTTTTAAAAAAATGAACGAAGTTTACCCAAAATCAAAGTTTTGATTTTGTAGAAAAAATGTAAATGAGCCCTCAAATGACATTTTAATGGAAGAATAGCATAGAGATTGTAAAAAAAATCTTTTTCTATTAATGAAGAAGATTTAAGGCGATACGTGTGCACTTGGCGAGTGGCAATCCGATAAAAAGAAGAATGGGTTGCAACTTGAAGGAAAGACAATAGAAAGAAGAAAGAAAAGAATAAGTTGACAGCTTGGGAGGATAGATGTTTGGAGAAGAAAGAGAAACTAGGGATGCCCGTTGTAGTTGGTAGAAAAGATTGAAGTTGTTTGCACTTGCAACAGTTAGTGAGTCAATAAGTAATTGAGTTTGGGTTTATGTTGAAGAGGCTATAAGTTTTGATAATAGGTTTCTTTTTTTTTTCTCTCTCTATTTTTTATAACAATTTTAAGTTAACATGCGCGATGTCACAAATAAATAAAATAAAATATAAATAAAGAAAATAAGGGGCAGAGGGGATTCAAAAAGCCTATAACAATCATCATAAAGACGAATGAGCTGATTTTGATGTGCACTAAACATTATTAATGTTAAAGTACACATTGAAAAACATTATATCTATATTTTTATATGTAAAATATATCTATTTATGTTTGTTTTTATCATTTTTTTAAAGATATTATGTATATTTTAGCTTTTACATGGATTTATTTTGAACTTCTTTAAGTTGGTAAATTTTTTCAGAAATTCTTTCAATTTTTTTTCGAACTTTGCAAATAAATTTTTATTTTCGAAGGTTGAAGTTTGGGGTGAAGTTAAATTCTCGCTCCTTGCCAAATCCTTCTGATCTTAGGGGGCAAAGCTATTGCCCTGATTTGCTATTTGCCCTATGATTTTGTTAATATCTTTCTGATCTTTTCCAGTTTTACAACTAAGTGATTCATTGCATAAATGGTCTCTTGTTGGCTCATTATGCTTAGAGTTACTAAGTGATTTATTGCATAAATGGTTTCTTGAAACCATTGCTGTCTAAAGCTTCCTTTGATAGCTTTAGTTTCGAATCTACTACCCTTCTGGATTTGTTGATTGGTCAATCGACAACCATGTTATCCATAAATAATGTGCACGACTATGTCTTCATGTTCTATTAAATCCATCCTTAACCAATCAAAAAGGGTGTGGACCACACGCTTTTCCAGAGAAGAGGGTGTTATTTGTATACGCACGCTCTTTTGTTGATTCCTGCTCCAAGCCCCTAAAATATGTATTAGTTCACTTTGATCCAAACAAGTCATCAGCTTATCCTTCAGGATAGCTGGTCTGGACCTTCACTTATTTTTTTTTGGGCTTTATCCTGGTCATGGATAGCCTACCTTGCTCTTTATCTCATGATGTGGGTAAACTCAAAAGCCCTTCTTTAGTTCGAATTTCAGGCTGACAAATCAGATGCTGATCAGTAGATTGTTAGAGCCCATATTTTCTGTGCACAGCATCTCCTAAAACCTAACCAGTCAATACTTAGACCCAGAAGCAGTCAAACTGAGGTGACCAGCGAACTCTGATCAGTCAAATTGATTGAAATAACCTTGTCCAGTCAAGTTGCATTGATTACGTGGATGTATTGATTTGGAGATTTTGTGACATTTTAATCTTGATGCCACTGTTTACCTTTTTTTTTCATAATTATTTTTATTTTTTTTATTTAGCCTTTGGACCAGCTTATCGTCTTAAAGGTTCTGGTATTGGCTTCTAAAATATACATGTCATAGATGCTTGTTGGATGAGGGCGTGTTTTGACTGTCTTGTATATTGATTCTATCCTCTTTGTAGTTTTCATTTACATTTGCAGAATGGTGTTGGTTTCTTTTGTTTGTTTCCCTTCATGGTAAAATTTGGATTTGATCTCTTGTGATTTCATATTTGACTGCAGTGAGACAACCAAGAATGTCTTGATTGCTTCTACATATATACATTTGAAGTGTATTAAATTTGCAAAATTTGCTTCAGGCATCCCTACCATAAGCCCAAGGATACTATTATCTGGTCCTGCAGGTACTGTTTGCAGTTCCTTTTTCTAATTTTGAATTGTCTGGTTTGGGGATGTGCTCTCCCTCATTTCTTCCTCCTGGTTTTTCCTTCTTATTTGTTCATGTTGTGATGCCACATGCTTTTATCTTTTTGCCTCATTGTAGGTTCTGAAATATATCAGGAGACCCTGGCAAAGGCACTGGCCAAACATTTTGGTGCTAGACTGCTGATTGTTGATTCTCTCATGTTGCCTCCTGTAAGCTTCAGCATGTTATTTTTGCTCATCTTTCTTTAACATGTTCTTTTATTTTTGCATTTTTAAATTAGATGTTTGTGCTGGAAAGTTACTTTGGCTGCCTCACCACTAAGGAATTATTATATTGATTGAATCATGAAGTCACATTTACGAGTTAGTAACCCAACAAAATTGGAGCCAAATTCTTCTATTACAACTGTTATTTGCTGATGTTGGAGGAGGATAGATATTGGGATTTAGGTGGTTTTTGGTATTCTTTTGTTATTCTTATAGAGATTATACCCTTTACTTCAATTGGAGATAAAAAAAAAAATTATTCTAAAACATAATTTTGTTAGTTACTCTTTAATTTTTATAGAGGTTGCAAATAGAGTTACCAAACACCACCTAAGAGTTGCTACTATTTCTGTGATTTTTTGTCTTTCCTGTTTGATTGGGTTATCTCAAGTGAATGTTTCTGATTTGATTCTTCTCTTCTTTTCTTTTTCTTATGAATATTTTACCGCCTAATCCCTGAGTAGGAACTAAAAAGAGTTTTTATGGCTTATTATCCTTATCACTTTCTCAGTTGCTCTAAATGCTGGTGAAAAATTGTTAGGCACTTTCTGCAAAGGATTCAGAATCTAACAAAGAAAATTCAAGGTCAGAAAAACCAGGTGTCTCTCTAAAGCAACGAGTTATGCCACCAGATACATCACAACTGAAGAAACCAGCTTCAACATCTAGCGTGGAGGCTGATATTATTGGTGCGTCCACGTTCAGCTCTCAAACTTTGCCAAAGCAGGAGTCATCAACTGCAACATCCAAGAATTATACGTTTAAAAAAGGCACATATTCTTTTACTTTGTCTACTTTATTGAATTGTGAAAGCATGGCTATTTCAAAAGCCTCCATATATGCTGCTATCAGTAGTTTCATTCCCTGCAGTTTCATTCAAGCATTGCAATATATACAGGTGATAGAGTGAGGTATGTGGGTGAGCTAGATTCAGCAGGATTTCCTCCTCTCCATCCACTTCCAAGGTACCTCCTGTTCCTAATGCCTATTATTGCTCTTTTAATCGACATTATTTTCTGTCTAAATTTATGTTCTCTATATTTGATTATATTAACTGAATCTTCCATTTAGTTGATTTCCCTCTGCATTTAATGTCACTAGCGCCTAAGCTCATTGGTATGACGATTGTTTCATCAGAAAATCCACTTTTAGAATCTAGAGGAATGGTGCTTTGAGCCTCACCCTTTAATGCATCAGCCACCTGCCCTCTTTCTTTGTGTGGGAAAATATATGTAATTTTGTTAGAGGGCTTAAGAGACTTTGCAATTGTTGTACTAATAACAGACTTTTTTCTTACTGTTTTTTGTATGCTTGAATGTTCTTTCTACCGTATTCCTCCCTCTTTGTTTCTGTGGGAAATATTTGGAATGTTGTTATGTGGCTAAAGAGAATTTGAAAGGTATGCAGTTGGAAATGATAGTACTAATAACAGATGTTTTGCTGCTGTTATGAAAGCTTCCAGAAGCTTAGTTTATATATATATATTGTTTTTGATGCTTTAGTGTTTTTTCTACTGCACATGGCTAAAAGTTTATGTTTCGGGGAAACTGTTGAGTTACGAACTCCAAAATCCTGAGTGGAAAAGTGAGATTTGAATCTTTCAAGAGAAAATCTATTTTTTTAGTTGCTGAATTGATTTAATCTCTTTTGGAGATTCTTGTATGGCTAACTTTATCATGATAACTTTAGTGCTAAGAGAAAGAGTTAAACTATGACAAAGCTATCTATATCGTAATCATTATATTGACTGTTGTTCTGCCCAAAAAATAATCATTATATTGGCTAATGACTCAAAAATGAGATTCTTCACGAAGATGGTGATTCACTTGTGAGCAGTAATGTGGTTTAATAGCATTAAAGTGATTTATAACTCAAGCTAGTTTGTTTTGACATGGGCATAGAAACATTTCATTTTTATTTGTTTATTTATTTATACAAGAAACTAGACAGATATGTCTCAATAGTGGAGATCAGTACTAAGAACTAATCACTACAAGGCCCATCAAGGAGGGAAGAGGTTTTTCTTGTGGTAATCCGTACCTTCAAGAAACGAGATGTCCTCTCCCTCTAACTCCCTAGGACCATATCCAAGTAAAAGATTTATAAGTTGTGACCCAATGTGAAGTTAAAAGAATTATATAGGATCTGTCCCAGATCATAGCCTCATCTTTCATGTCCTCAAAGATCCTCAGGTTCCTTATTCTTCATGCCTGTGGAACATGACCACTCTGTGATAATCTTTCACCTGAGAGTCAATGCCATTGGCATGTTGGAAAGGACAAATCTTCAAAATAGTGAGTCAGCAAAAATGAAAGTAATCCCTTTATCTCTTCCAAACTCCCTTTGTAATACTACAATGATAACGCATGGGATTATTGGTTTCTCTTTGCTTGTGTGAACAACACCGAAGGGGAGCAATAAGAGGAAAACAACTATAAGACAATTGCCTTTGAACCGTTTTGGTTGTATTCAACTCTCGATGTGTTAGAAACCATTCAGAATTCTGACCTTTGAAAGCACATGATCTTTCCAAGGAAAATAAGAGGGTGGATGGCTGCCGAATTTGGACAAGTCATGAGGTAAGATTAAAGAGTCTTAGGTCAAAATACTTGACTGATCAATGCTACATAGATGCATATTAACTAGCTCATAATGGTGACATGCAGGAGGTTGGCTATCAATATTCCTACTTTAGTTATCTCTCTCTTAGGCATTTAATAAAAGCCCCTAGAAGTATGTCCTCCATTATTCACTTGGTGAGTGCATAGGATGAACATTGCTATTGTTGAATGAAGGCAAATTGTGAAGCCTCAAATACAATGTACTATAATTGGTTGTTGCATGCCATGTACTAATATTATCCTTGTTGGCAAATTCGAATGTCACCAGGCTAAAAATTGAAAGGTTTACGGTGTGTATGGGCTTTCTAGGGTCTTTAAGGTGTAAGGTTGATTTAAAAACAAGGCTAGTGCTTTACTAGTCACGCAAAATCGTATGTCTACTTCTTTTAACGAGTGCAACATTTTTGGGAGATCCTCACTACCACTTTCTAAGGTCACAAAACATGTGAAGACTTTTGCTCATTGCTAATGTCCCTATCCTCTCTTTCTCCTTCCCCTATACAACTTCCCACACGATGAGTTGCCCTTGTTTAAAAACAAAACCTCTTCCCCTTTATTTAAAAAGCTCCTTGCCACTTTTTGTCCCTTATTTTCTCCTCCTTAAGAAGAAGCATATATTGATTAAAGATTACATAGACATAAGAAAGTAAAGGAGGAGAAGTCCTCTAGACCAAAAGGACTAAATCACAACTACAAAAGGCATGGCTATGACTATCTAGTCAGCCTAAACTAGTTTTCAATAAAAATATAGGGGAATGGACATTCGTTTTTTTATGTTTTTGTCCACCACTTCTTTAAGGATGCAAAGTATTGGTAGAAACTAGATAGTAAGTTTGAATGGTTTTAGGTATTGCTCTAAGAAGGGATGGTGTACCTCATCATGCCAAAAAAAAAAAAAAAAAACAAAAAAGAAAAAAAAACCACATCCAACGTGGGTTCTTGCATATCTTTAGGAACAAATTTTCTTAGGGTCTAAAAAATCAATCCACATGGGGATGACCATGGCTTACGAGGATACCTCATTAGCTAGAAAACCTATTGAGCAGCCTATAACCTTTACTCAAACTACTCTCCTTCTTCTTCCCTCTCCACTTATTCCTCTATAAGCAACTCATAATCAGAGTTTTCGAGCTACGTCCCAGCAACAAATAACGAAAGTCATGACAAAGGAACACATACCTACAAAGACCAATCAGGTCACACAGGAGATCTGGCGGAGGGGGAGAAGGAGATGCTTGGAACACAAAATCATAAAAAATTGATGAAGGAAGATCAAGAGGCAGAGTACGAAAGAGTCAACGATTTTTTGCAAGCCATCAAAGTGCAACTCGTTGCGGTACAATAATGGAGATTAAGGCCTCTTGGATGTCTAGTTTCGATGAAGATATTAAGTTGGAATGTTAGAGGATGTGGGTCCAAGGAAAAAAGGAGAGCTATCCGTCGCATTGTAGGTGCATCACATGCGGACCTCATTTGCTTGCTGGAGACCAAAAAGGAAGTGGTAGACCTCTCTTTGGTCTTAGAGTTATGGAAAAATTGCTTTGTCGCCTTGACAGAGCTCCCAACAGTAGGTTCGACAAGAGAAATTATTATTATGCGGGACATACGAAGTATTTCGGTGCAGAAAATATGGTAAAGGCTCCTATTCCATTACGATGGAGATCACCACAGCAAATTAGGAGACGTGGTGGTGTACAACGGTGTATGGCCCATGCGACGATAGAGGCAGAGAAGATTGCTTGACTGAACTTGCAGTTGCTTCCTCTCATGTTAATGGCCCGTGGTGCATAGGAGGTGACTTTAACATGGTCAGAAATATGGGAGAAAAGATAAATTGCAGTTTTACAAAGGGTACCATGAGAAACTTCGAAGACTGGATCCATGATATGTAGTTGTATGAACCGAAACTAAGGAACTTGTCTTTCTCTTGGAGGAATGGTAGATCCTCCCCGGCCATGTCTAAGCTGGATAGATTTCTCTGTAACGACAAATGTTTAGAAAGATTTTGTCTTCAAAGAGTGTGGGGAATGCAAAAAATAACCTCAGACCACTGGCCCATCATCCTTGATACCGAGGAAACCATATGAGGACCAACACCTTTTCGATTTGAGAATGCATGGCTTCAAAACCCAGAGGTTAGAGACATAATACGAAAGGAATGGGAGAATGATTCCAACAGGGGATGGGTAGGATACAAATTTATGACAAAACTTCAAAATTTGAAGATAAAGTTGAAGCAGTGGCAAACTAGACAAGGAACAGGAGGTCAGACTATGCAAAAGGATCTGATGGAGAAATTGGAAGCTTTGGATAAAAGATTGGAGACGGAAGAGGGGCCAGACCTGTGGGAGGAACGTCGACAGTTGGTTGGGGAAATTATAGTTTTGGAAACTAAACAAGAAAGAAAATGTTGTCAGCAGGCTAAACTGAGGTGGGCCAAGGAATGAGATGTAAACACAAAGTTCTTTTATAGAACTTTGTCTTTATGAAAGTCCAAAGCAACCATCACAAAATTAGAAGGTCAAGAAGGTAACTTGTTAGAAGAAACAGAGGATGTTCAGCAGCTGAATATAGAGTACTTCGACTAGCTGTTCCAAGAGAATTATGGTCGAAAATGGGAAGTTGAAGGTCTACAATGGAACCGAATTTTTGAGGATGAAAGCGTCTGGATGGAGAGAGAGTTTGAGGAAGAGGAGATAAAAGTAGCTGTCTTTAGTTGTGATGGCAACAAAGCCTCGGGACCAGATGGTTTTACCATGTATTTCTTCCAAAAGGAATGGGGAACAATTAGAAAAGACCTATGAGAAGTCATGAAGGAGTTTCATGGAGATGCAGTGATCAACAGAAGAGTTAATGAGATGTATATCTGCCTTATCCCAAAGAAGTACAATTCTATGAGAGTGGCTGATTTTAGACCTATAAGTCTGATAACAAGCCTCTACAAGATTCTAGCTAAGACATTAGCAAACAGACTAAAGACGGTCTTGCTTAAGATTATCAGTGAGCATCAACTTGCGTTTGTTAAGGACAAACAAATAACAGACGCAATTCTGATAGCCAACGAGGTGGTTGAAGATTATAAAGTCAACGGTAAAGAGGGCTTGTTGCTCAAAGTAGAATTTGCTAATGCTTATGACTCAGTCCGCTGGAGTTTTTTGGACTTTGCCCTCAAAAAGCAAAGATTTGGAGATAGATGGCGAAAATGAATTCAAGGTTGCCTTCAAACAACAAATTACTCTATCTTTATTAATGGAAGACCCTGGGGTAAGATCGATGGCCATAGAAGGTTGCGCCAGGGGGATCCGCTGTCCCCGTTTCTGTATAGGATAGTAGCAGAAACTTTCAATTGCCTCATGGAGAAAGCCAACAAAGGAGTGATGCAAGAAATGAAGGTGGGTAAAGACAATATTCCTTGTAACACTTTAGCTATTTGCAAATGACTGTTTGATCTTCATGCAAAAAACAAAATTAGAAATTCACACGGTTTTGGATGCCCTCTGAACCTTCTGCCTACTGTTGGGGTTAAAAATAAATGGAAACAAGAGCCAACTATTGGGAATCAATACAAGTCAGGAGGAGATTAAGAGTACGACAGAGGTTGAAGGTAGCTCCAGGGGATTGGCCTCTAATGTATTTAGGGATGCCTTTGGGGGGAAACCCCTTCAAAACTGGCTTTTGGAACCCTGTAATTCAAACCATTGGAAGAGGGACTACTGGATGGAAAAGAAGCTATTTATCTAGAGGGGGAAGATTACTTCTGTTGAAAACAGTTCTAGAGGTGTTGCCAACCTACTATATGTCCATCTTCAAGGTCCCACAGAAAGTAGCTACACTCATAGAGAAGCAGATGCGGGGCTTCCTCTGGAAGCAAGAGGAAACTGAGAAGGGCCACAATTTGGTCAATTGGAAACAGGTGTGCAAAACAATCCAAAATGGAGGCCTTGGAATTGGAAATATCATTAAAAGAAGTGTAGCTTTGAGGGCCAAATGGCTATGGAGAATGATGGACAAACCAAAAGCATTGTGGGCCAACGTTGTGCGAAGCATTCATGGCTCAAGAGCCTTTGGGAGAGAAGTGGTTGTAAACAGAAAATGCAGCTATAGATAGCCATGGAAGGACATATATAACCTTTATGACCACTTTAGACCTCACATCCGCTGGAAGATTGGAAAAGGAGATCAAGTTAGATTTTGGAAAGATATTTGGTGCAGTCAAGACTCTTTGCGAGAGGCTTTCCCTTGTATACATGGGCTGTGTTTGTAGAAAGAGGGAACTGTTGCTGACTTCAGAATAAGAAATAGTGAAGGCAACAGGATCCAATGGGGATGGAACCTGTACTTACAAAGGCATATAGGAGATAACCACTTGGATAAGCTAGGAGATCTTCTAAACAGATTGAATGGATTCAATCTAAGTGAAACTGGGAATGATGATAAACCTGTTTGGTATGGAAAAGGAAACCCTTTATTCTCAGTGAAGTCAGCCATGATAAAGCTGATAAATCAACCATTCGAACACATAAGCATCCCGACGAATTTTATTTGGAAAATCAAGGCTCCCCTAAAAGCTTGATTTCTAATGTGGCTGATTAGGCTTAATAAACTTAAGACTAATGAAAATCTTCAAAGTATTCTTTTTTCACACTCTTTACAGCCTTCCATGTGTATCATGTGGAGGAGGAAAGAACCAAATATCTGTTCGGAAACTGCAAGATGACAGCAGCTGTGTGGAACGATTGGTAACTGGCAGCATAGTTCCATATGCCCGCCTATTGTAGATAATTGGTTTCAAGAGCCAGAAATAGCAAAAAGAGACCATATTAATCACTTATGGAAGATGATCCTGGCATCCGTCTGGTATATTATTTGGGAGGAGCGCAACAGAAGATTGTTGTTGAACAAGGATAGGTCGGCTAATATGTTACGGGAGAGGTCTAACCTTTTCTTTGCCAGTTGGGTCTCTACATCTAAATTAAGAAAGGGTTATAGTTTTGCGGAATGGTTATGTAATGGGGGGACGATCCTTAAATCTTTTTTAGTTTTTGTTGTATTTAAGTTGATCATTAAGCTCGGATATCTCATCCGACATTTTGTAATATCTTTTATCTATTAATAATATATGTCAGCTTCAAAAAAAAAAAACAAAAAAAAAAAAAAACAATTAGGCAAGTTATAAATATTCCTAGTATGTATTGGTATTTTTTGTTTTGAAGCCCATTCCTTTGAACATTGGGGTTTTTCTAACCTAGGGCGTAATTTTCCTCTTGAGCTATTGGGGTTTGTAGCAAAACCCAAAATTTCCTCTAAGCATGTTTCTTTGGCTACTGTGGTCAAAATTGAATTAATTTAATGATGGTGGACAATGTTGTTAAAGCAAAAGGTGGAGCTAGGCAGTAAGCCTTTATAAGGCATGGCCTGGGCAAGTCTAAGGGCGACCGTAAAATAATTATTTAGAGGTTTCTGAAGAATTATTTATTTATTTATTCATTGATCCTTCGTTATATATATGATATATTACTTATTTTGATATAATATATACCTTTTTTAGTAATTTAGGATTAAAAATACAAACCTTTTCATGCCTCTCTTAAAAAAACGTAAATCACCACTGCCTTTCTAGAATACCTAGGCCACCACTTAGGTGGTTGAGGGGGCTAGACGTCTAGGCATGGCCTAGGATACATTTCACCAAACAATAAAAGAAATCATTAACAATGACAAGAATTGACATGGAGAAATAAACTTGGTTTGTTTTCTTTTGAAACAATGATTTCACCGCATACTGCACGCAAAACTTCCAAAATCTATCTCTGAGGTGCCTCCCATCTACTATTGCCCTCTCTACTTACACAACACTAGTCACTTGAAAGAAGAAAGTGGTAGAGAAGTAGATTGGTGATAAAATGCCCGAAACATTCTTCCTCCTATTATGCATTTCGTTTATGAATCCTTTCTTCATATCCTTTGTCTTTGTGGGAATTGGTGATCACATCTCGGGGAGGTATGATGGATGGAAGCGATGCTTTTAATCTAAAGGGATTGACTCACTCTTTTAAAGAGTGGCTTGGGGGTCATTCCTACCTATTTCCTTCTCTATGTTAAAACTACACTTGAAGAATTGAAGGTTTGATTTTTAACATCTTGTGGCAAAAGAAGGATAAGGAAAGTGGAGAGAGCTTGGTGAGTTGGAGTAACATTGACTGTGATGTGGACCACTGGGGCTTGGGGATTGGTCAATGGCACTTCTTCACTTGAAAAAAAGCTTCTTTTTGGGCCTAGGTTGTGCCTAGTTGCCACGGGTTGCAGTCGAAGTTGCATGATGCTAACATATCTCCTAAGGCTTTCTTTCTTTCTTTCTTTCGTTTTTTTTTCTTGATGGCATGATTGTGTCTGAGCTTAAGCCCAACTAATCCACCACGGGAGACAACATGAGACTCAATTGGTAGATGAGTGACTCGAACCCGAGGCGTAGGTCTCGGCATCGCGCCTTTGAGTACTAGTGCTGTATCCGAGGCAACCACTACGTCAATGCCCCTGGGGACTAAGGCTGCCTATTGAAACCCTTAGAAGTTTATTCATTTTATCTATCAGTCATTTTTCTCCATTGTTCGGTTCAGATTAAGGAATGATGGTTCCATTAGATTTTTGGAGCACATCTGGCTTCTTATTGCCTATCTTTGCTATCCATTTCCTAACATCTTTTGACTTTTTAGTTGAGCATAATTCAACAATATGTGAGTTTTTCGAAGGTAATATTGATGATTAAATATCTTGGTGCCTTCATCTTGGAAGGGACCCTACAAATAGAGAGTTCGGCAAAGTTGGAAGCCTGTTCTATGTTGGAGATGTAGAAGACATGGTCGTCTTCTTGACCTGATAGGCTCTTAGTGCTAATCGACCATATAGGATATTTAAGTCCTTCATGCACTATCTGAATTCTATTCGTGAGCCTATTTTTTGTTTTCCAAAATTTTCCCATAAGTTTATTTGGAAAGCTCATGTTCCCTTTAAGGCAAACTTCTTAAGTGGGTGGTTGTTCATGACAGACTGAATTGTGCTAACATTTTTCAAATGAGTTTCAAGCATTGGCCCATTTCCACTTGTTTGCTTTTTCTTGTGCCAAAGGAGTGGTGAATCTAGTCAACATGTTCTTGTCAACTGTGAGTTTCTGAGGAAAATTTGGAGGAAGTCAGATGCTTTTTTGCAGTGAGATTGTTTGGCTAGTGCTTCCACCTCATGTGATTTTCTCATTGCAGCTGCACTCCCTGTCATCTTCATAATTATTAGCAGGTGGTTGTTTTTGCTGTCATTGGGTAGATTTGGAAAGAGGATAATTTTCACATTTTTGAGGACCAAGCTAGGGAATGTGAGATAGTTTGAGAAGATTCCTTTCACTTAGCTTCTTTGAGGTTAATTCTTGCATGGTAGCATGCACTTTTCCTTTAGGAGAGGATGCATTCCAGTTTTGGATTGTCTTATCACCTTGTGGCTATCATTTCAGGCATATATATGTTGATTTGAGCTCTGAGATCCAGTGGAAGAGTTAAGTAGTCTTAGTTGTGTTGTGAAGGCCATAGTACTACAGTGTCATCGTTTGACCAAGAAAAAGTGCAATTATGCCAGCAATTTGGAGGTGGAAATTTTCATTTTTTTTCCTCTTCTTATGAGAAGGCTTCTAATCAATTTCTTTCTTAAATTTTTTTTTAAAGAGCTTTTAATCTGGTTTTTGCTTCTTAAACTTGTCCATTGTTCTTCCATTACCCAGCTACAACAAGAGTGACGAGAAAAGGCTTCTAATCAGTTTCTTTCTTCCTCAATTTGCATTGATGAATATAGAGAGACTACTTGAAGGCAGCCATTAATCCAACTTTGTCGCTTATTTCCAATATCCCTCTTTTGTTCAGAGTCAAGAGAATCCCACTTTACCTGGTCACTTCAATATTGGGTTTGTAAGAGAGGTATTTATTGAAGTGAGTTCATATATTGTCCTATTGACTCCCGGAACATAGAGGATTCTAGAAAAATGTCATAATTCATGTATAACTGGCTAGTTTATTAGGTGTTACAGCAGGTGCTAATTTGTCAATGATGGACGTGTTGCTTTAGTGGGATATGAAGTTTGCTCATGCCAAATTCTTTTTATAATATGATGATATTTCTCTATGGTGGACATGTTTCTCTCATTGTGACATACTTCTAATTTTGTAATTTGATTCGAAAGGATCATTTTGGAGGGTAAGGAAGGAAATTCTCACTATATCACAGTTGACCAAAGGACTCATGCTTGTACTCTTTTGAGGTGTACCATGTCGGTGGGCTGTGGATTTTTGTTTTTGATATCCATTCATATCTGAGGTTCACCTTGACTTGTTCCTTGCACCCAAGTTGTATGAATGGGAGACACTCCCAATGGTTTACAATAGGAGAGTAGATCAATAGGTTCAATTCATGAGGTCCTGGCCCAAGATTGACTAAGAATTTTATTGTTTATCATTTGGTTTATTTATTTATTCATTCCTTGGCCCAAGATTGACTCATTAATCTCTCCTCGTCCAGTTTGTTTGTTTTTTCTTGTCTTTGATATAATTACTGTTTCCCAAGAAAAATGTCTCTGCAAGCCATTTCCATGCAATTATCTTGCACTTCATTGTGAATAATCATCTAGATTTTGTCACTTCATTGTATGCAGGGGCCCAAGTAATGGATGTCGAGGCAAGGTTCTACTTGCTTTCGAGGAAAATGGATCTTCTAAAATTGGAGTGAGATTTGATGAGCCTATTCCCGAGGGAAATGATCTTGGTGGAATTTGTGAAGAAGATCATGGCTTCTTTTGCAATGGTGATTCCTACAGCCTGCTTCCTTTATACTTTCTTTTGATGATAGTCTTCTTTACCTTGTTTCGTTTTTTGACTTCTATTTAGTTTGCAACACTGTAGTAATTCTTCTAAGTGAAGTCAATCTAAATTTTTGATGTTGTAGCTGACTTCCTGCGTTTAGACAGCTCTGGAGGTGATGATGCTGACAAACTTGCCATCAATGAACTGTTTGAGGTGAACACAATCTCTATAGGTCCTAAGATTTGAGTTGTTATTTCTTCTGTGCTTTGCATGGCTTTTTCTAAGCCTTTCGACTCGCATAGGTTGCTTCAAGTGAAAGTAAAAATGGGTCTCTAATACTCTTTGTGAAAGACGTTGAGAAGTTCATATTGGGCAAACCAGAATCATATATGACTATCAAGAGCAAGCTTGAAAATCTGCCTGAGGGTGTCGTTGTAATTGGATCGCATACGCAGTTAGACAATCGCAAGGAGAAGGTAGTTGTCTCCGAAAATCTTGATTCGATTCTGGTTGTTACTAGAAATGATCTTTATGCTTAGCATTTACAATTTTTTCTCTTTCCTTTTTTCTAAATTTGCAGTCACATCCTGGTGGTCTACTTTTTACAAAGTTTGGAAGCAATCAAACAGCTCTGCTTGACTTGGCTTTTCCGGTAATTTTGAGGATAATTTCACATATAATAGCATCATGTTTAGTTTGAGTCTGGTTTTTTTCTATCATCTTCTTCTGTTGCTTAAGGATTTTCAATATACCTTCTGATCCTCCTTTCTTGACTTCTGACTTTGATTTGAATTTTTGGACACTCGGTTGTTCTTTTAACTAAATTGGTTATTAGTTAAAGGCCCAGTTCTTTAATGTTGTAGCAGACTGTATGATAATTTTGTTCAAGTGCATGTTTAGATGTTCAACCCATCTTTTTCACCTTTTCTTATTCCTTGTTTTCCATTTTGAGGTCCCTGCTAGGTACTTGTTATTGAGCCAGATTAATATATAGATCTTGTGTTTTAATGCAGGACAACTTTGGTAGGTTACATGAGAGAAGTAAAGAAATGTCCAAGACATTGAAGCAGCTTATTCGGCTTTTTCCAAATAAAGTGCCTGTACAACTGCCGCAGGTATTGGCTTAGATCCATTTCGTACTCCCACATTGTTCTTGATCCATGAAAATTGATGAATATCTTTGTGAATTGTGAATTATGGCAGGATGAGACTCTACTTTCTGAGTGGAAACAACAGTTGGATCGAGATGTTGAAACTTTGAGAGCAAATTCAAATATTATCAGCATTTGCTCAGTAAGTGGAAGTTTTGTTTTTAATCCAACTTTCATTATGATCTTTTTTTGCTTCTCTTGCTTATGCCTCATACTTTTTATTTTCTTTTATTTTTTTCCGTTCCATACTTTCACTATACATCTGCCAGAAAAGTTGAAAGACAAACAGGGAACCTGAATATCTGAGAGGGACGACTTTGGAGGGTCCTATTAAGATACAATGAGAGCAACCTTCTCTGGCGTCCTTTATAGCTGGGAATCAAGTACGAAGAAGATGACTTGGTTCACCAGTCTAAATTAATAATTTCCACATGTTTATTGAATGAGTTTGAACAAATACAGTAAAGACCATTATCTATGCTAAGAAGTAAAATAGATAAAGATAATTAAGAAAAATATGGGGTTCTTTTCACGTTATTGACAGTTCGTTTGAGGGAGGCTCTTCACTAGAGCAAGGTAGAAATGTAGATTTCCCATGATCAATTTTGTGGATGATACATTGCTATTCTAGAGTAGGGAGGGCAGTGACATCCTAAATGCCATTAAATTGTCACAAAGCTTAAACATAATGTCATGGCTTTGGTTCAATGTTGTTAAGTATCATATCGTAGGGACTGATGTGGATTTTGAGATGTTATTAGGCTGGCCATTTAAGTGGGATGCTTCGAAGGCATATTGCCAAAGACATTTTGGAATACCTCCAGTGGACTCCCATTGTGGCTCTTTTTTGGGATTTAGTCTTTTGAAGATTACTAAGAGATTGGACGGTTGGAAAAGAGCCTTTTTGTCTAAAGGGGGAAGGGTGACTCTCACTTAGGTTGTAGTGGCAACAAAGCTAGTATATTACTCATCTATTTTTAGGGTGTTGGTAGCAGTTATAGACAACATTGGGGGGAGCTTTAGGATTTTTTTTATTGAAAGGGGAAGTCGGATCTTATCCAATCTCTTGGATTAAATGGGATTAGGTGCAAAAACTAGTGGAGAAAGGTGGTTAGGAAATAGGGAATATTTTATTGAGGAATGGGGCAATATGTGGCAAATGGATTTGGAGATAGTTCTTGGAGTTAGAGCTCTCTAGATTAATTTGTAGCACATTTCTAGGTGGATCAATGTTAAAGGTTGGTAGATGGGATGGTTGTAACATCCCGCCTCCCACATCCAAGCCCACGTGGCTCTGAGTGCGCAATAACCGCGCTGCCCTCGTTTCTTTCCTTTCATGGATGTTGGGTCGCCCAGGAGGCGGGCCCGCTTTACATTAACCTTTTTCCTTTGCTAAGTCTCGAATACCTAAGACTTCCTGTGCACTTTAGTTAAGGTATGATATATTTCATGAAAAATAACGCCGCCATGAAATAAATAAAATTTATAATCATTTATTGATTCTAACTTTAGAGTACATAGCCCATTATTTAATACAGTGGAACATAGATTCAAAATTTAAATAAAAAGATTTGGGTCATCATGTCCTACAATTAAATAAGATATCTTAAGTATCTTTCACGTAGCCCTAATTAATTTCTTGAAATGTTGAAAAAGAAGGGGTAAGCTAAAAAGTCTAGTGGATCATCTCAAATATTTAAATTATTATTTCGACAAAATAAAACATGCATAGCATCCACTTTTTCAGTGGATTATTTTAGTTGACATTATAAACCGGAAGGATACCCCTCCAATATTCCAACCCTAGGGAAAGAGCTCCAATATTAAACTCAAACCCATCATAGTTGAGGTAGGATCAACTCCGAACCCTCTATTACCTCGCAACTCCTGTTTGGAATACTCACGAAAAAATCGCCCTCGTGCCGGTACATGGTTATTATCTTTATTAATCTTCATTAAATGTGAAACATAACATTTAAATATTTCAACAGGATTTAAATGTACAAGCATGGTAACATTACAGCATAGATCATGTATCATCATAAACCTAAACATGCATATTCTATATGACATGTATATACGATCAAAATAATAAAGTAAAAAAGTGAGAATTATTTTCACCTTAGAAGCGTTTCCTTCTGAGCTCCTCTCATTGCTTGCACTAGATTTGTGCAACATTCCGTTGTTATTGCTCCGCTGGCTGTTTAGAATAGCTTAAGAAATAAAAATTAGGTGCCAAGAGGGGGCAGAGAGAGCAAGAGGGGTCTTATCAGCTCTTGTTGGGATGAAGAAGAATGAGAGGGGGAGAGAGTTTATATAGAGTCTTCTAGGAGCAATATTTTCGTAATTTTTGTATGTTTTCAGATAGGAAAATTTTCGTTTTCGTTGGTTTTTAACTGCTAGGGTTGATGCAAAACACTTTAGGGTTTTTTACTAGGTTTTTCGCAATTTTTTTCATCTTTTTTTCGATTTCGCATCGGTTTTTTCCTTTTTTCTTTTGGTGCCTCGGTGCATGTGCGAAATTCAGCCAATTCGCCAAATCGCGCAAATTTGGCGAATTCGCGTATTCGTGAATTATTATTATTATTTCCCTATATATATATATATATATATATACACACACACACACACACGCATACACACACACACGTACATAATTATCTATATATTGAATAAAAAACAATAATTTTGTACCTAATAATTTAAAACAAGTTGACATATTTATTTTCACACACACACACACACAGATATATATATATATATTTACACATTATTAAATGCATATACTTAATACATACACATACTTATACCACACATATATATATATTTTTATTTTTTTCCTATTTGTTCATTTTTGGATACCAAAATTTATTAATAATTTTATTTTTTCTATTTTATTTTATTCCTTGGAGTGTACATACTTTATATTCCAAAAATGTTATAAAAGTCGAATTGTTTTATTTTTAATTTTGTTCATCGAATTTTGTACAAAATTGACAGGTATTACAATGGTGGTGGTGGAAGAACGACATATTGGTGAACTTACAAAGCATTGTTGGTTGCGGTACCACGTTTTAGTTGTGGGAAGACATTGCGTTAGGTGACTCCCTTTTGTAGAATCCCATATTTCTTATCACCTTTCATATGCCAAGAACAAATCCATTATCCACATTGTTCATGACATATTCCCACCCTTGCCCTCCTTGGAAATTTCATCTCTATCTTTAAACATGGTTTCAAAATTTGACAAATTTTGGCGAAATTAGTCGAATTATTTTGGTTATTTGGACAATCAAAGTGAAGTTCGCATGTAATTATAAAATAACAAAATGTCGTCAAAAATCTTCGAAAAAAATCAGCAAAGTTCGCCCAAAATTAAAGCTTCGACAAGTTTTCCAAAAAAAAAAAAGTGCAAAAAATTCATGAAAAAAATACTTTTTTTAGTGTAAGAATCTCTGTGTTGCACAAAGATTGTTCAGTATAATCATAAAGATTGTGAAAGAAAAAAGTTTTTTCTCTATAAATGAAAAAAATTGAAGGCAAGATGTGTGCACTTGGTGAGTGACAATACAACAAGGAAAATGAGTTATAGCCTGGAGGAGAGACAATAGAGAGAGGAAAGGGAAGAGAAGAATAGGTTGAAAGCCTGATAGGAGAGGCGTTGAGCAGTGAGCATCCGCCGTAGTTGGTAGAGAAGATCGAAGTTGTTTGCACTTGTAGCGACTAGCGAGCCAATGACTAGTTAAGCTAAGATTTATGTTTGGGTGACCATTAGGTTTAATGATAGGTTTATCTCTTTCTTTTTTTTTAATAAAAGTTTTAAGTTAACATTTGCGATGTACATTAAAAATTGTTTATGTTAAAATACAAGTTCGAAAATATTATATCCATACTTTTATTTGTAAAATGCATCTATTTTTGTTTTATCTTTTGTAAGGGAAATGAGGAGCATTCGGTAGAGTAGGTAGAGAAGATTGAAGTTGTTTGTAGTGATTAGTGAGCCAGTGAGCCAGTGAAGCTAAGATTTATGTTTGCTCGATCATTAGAATTTGACAATAGTTTTTTTTTCTCCTTTTTTATTGTAGTTTTAAGGTAACATTTGCGATGTGCATTAAATATTGTTAATTTTAAAGTACATGGTCAAAAATATTATATCCATACGTTCATATGTAATATGTGTGTGTATTATGTTTGTTTTCCATCATTTTAAATAGAAATTATATATATTTCAGGATTTGCATAAAATTTTTTGAACTTCTCAAAGTTAGTGAATTTTTACAAAAATTCTTTTGAATCTCTCGAACTCTTCAAATAAATTCTAATTTCGAAGGTAGAAGTTTTGGGCGAAGTCGTAATTTTGTTCTTAGGCGTTAACACTTAGAGAATTCACCTAGATTTCAAGCCTTTTAGGGGCTATCTGATTCCCAAAATAGTTTGGGCAGTTGTTTTGCCCATAATGCAAAGGTGTGCGCTTGTGTGGTGCATATCCCTACATTGTTGTTTATTCTATAAACAAGAATGGTGAACGGTGGGGCAACTATTCTTCAAATGCTATTTTGTAAAAGGGTTTGGAGATAATGTACTTTCTTTCTTGGGTGGTGTTATACTTGCTCTTAACAACATTAACAAGGGGCTTTCACTCTCTCATCTTCTTGATCTTTTCGACATAGAACGAGAAACATGACTCGTTGTGTTCTATGCTACATTATGGCCGTTGTGGCTTGAAAGTATGATAGGTTGTTTCATAACTATCATTGGAAGTGTGATGTGGGGGTTTGGGATAGGAGACTAAGCTATTTGGCTGGCACCTGGCTTCACGCATCCCCTTGGGGGAATGTGATGTCGATTGCTCGGTGGCTACTTAAATTTGATTGAATGCCTCATGTTTCTTTGTTTAGGGTGTTTGTGGAGCATCTTGGGTGATTCTTTTAATCCCTTTATGCTACATTAATGGAGTTGTTTCTTTTCTCAGTAAAAAAAGAAAGAAAGCGAAAAGAACATGGCTATCTTTTGTATCTATTAATTTAGGCTCTGATAGTGTCTAGACTAGAGTGAGAAAGCAAATTTATATAGTTGACCTTATGTAGGTAGGAAGGGCTTTGTTGAGTGCAATTTTACCACTTTTACTTAAAAGAGTTTGACGAATGGGTGGTGTATAAAACATCATCTCTACTTTTTCAAAATTGTCTTGTGACTTGTGAGAGTGCATTCATTTGTCTTTATCACAATAACATCTGAGACATACTTGTAATTGTTTGTAAGATAATGCCGCTGAAGCTAACCTAGGTTAGTAGTCTATCTGCATTTTTGCTGCTTTGTATCATTGGTTGGCCTTCCCTTTTGATTAATTTCTGTTTTCTTTTTGTTTTCTTGCTTCAGTTGACACTGTTTTTCTTCTATCATTGAGTCATGCACATCTCCTTGATATTTTCAGGTTTTGAGCCGAAATGGATTGGATTGCCCTGATCTTGAAACATTGCGCATAAAAGAGCAAGCCCTTACTACTGACGGTAGAACACCTAATATTTTTCCTGTTTTGAACTTATGAATGCATAGTTGATGGATGTCCTTTCCATTTCTGCCTTGTTGATCACAGATGTGGAGAAGATCATTGGTTGGGCTGTGAGTCACTGTCTAATGCAAAGTTCTCAAGCATCTGTCTTAGACTCAAAGCTAGTTATCCATAGTGAAAGGTTCAATGTTCTATATTTTCTACTATGGTCAGAAAAAAAATGAATTTGGTCTACATGTACATGTCTCCCTGTTTAATACTTTTTTGTATGATCATCTTTCAGCCTTTTGTATGGGCTCAACATTCTTCAGAGTATCCAGAATGAATCAAAGAGTTCAAAAAAGTCACTCAAGGTCAATTTGATATTTCCTAGTCTTGGTGACAATTTCTTCATTTTGGACTACAGTTTCTGTTCAATTTTCTTCTTATAATATGATTTATTTTGAAGTTTTTATTTGTCAATCTTGATTCAATTTTTTTTTTTCATTTTTGTTTTCAGGATGTTGTTACAGAGAATGAATTTGAAAAGAAACTTTTGGCAGATGTCATTCCACCAAGTGAAATTGGAGTTACGTTCGATGACATTGGAGCTCTGGAAAATGTAAAGGAGACATTAAAAGAATTGGTCATGCTTCCTCTCCAAAGGCCAGAATTATTTTGCAAAGGGCAGCTGACAAAGGTTTACTTTTTAAACCTTTTCTTAGGTTGGATCTATTAGAAGTATGAGGATCTGCTTCTAAAATATGCCTTTGGATTGGTGTGGTTCATACACCATCAATAGTTTCATTGCTAATATAATGCCTGGTCTTGTTTCCAGCCTTGCAAGGGGATACTGCTCTTTGGTCCTCCAGGTACAGGAAAGACGATGCTTGCCAAAGCAGTTGCAACGGAGGCTGGTGCAAATTTTATCAACATATCCATGTCAAGCATTACTTCCAAGGTATTGCTATGACTTGGGAAGTGACTTGGTTGCTTTGTTCTTCTTCAGTTTTTCTCTTGATTCTAACCCATAACCTCCAATTGTTAACAGTGGTTTGGTGAAGGAGAAAAATATGTTAAAGCAGTTTTCTCACTAGCAAGTAAAATTGCTCCAAGTGTTATTTTTGTTGATGAGGTTGGTTGACTATTCGAAAAAGCCTTCATTTTCTTCTCATGCTTTAAAGCTTTTTCTTATTTTGGATTTGTACAATACTACTTGGATACCGTGCATAATGGTAGGTGCAGTATCAGTTTTTAATTTATGGATATAAATATAGTGGTACTTTCAGAACACCAAGGTCATGTCAATGCAATGTTTGGGCATTTGCAAATAATATTTAGTTATATCTTCGTACGTAAATGTTCTGTTGGTTTTACACTTGCAATGTATTTTTAATCACATACATATCCTATAGTATAGAAGACCATACACCATAGCTTGTGTCAAAACATAAAGAACTGCTCAGTAACATTATTAATACATAAGGAGCCATGTCTAGTGTAATGCTTAGGAGACAAAGGAAAATACATGTGACATTCGAATGTTACAAAAACAAGAATGAAAAGTTGGAATTAGAAAATAGGGAAGAGAAATGTGTATAGCACTAGAAGCCAATAATTAAAGAGTTTTGTCACTGTATACACAACATAAAATAAGACATGTACCACCAAATAGGAAGAAAAAGATAATTAAATTTTGGATAGTTACAATAACCTCCTTAACCTTTTTTAAAAAAAAAATTCAAAATACCCCACTAATTTGCCTCAAGTATGGCCATGGCAGTCTAGTGGCACATGATCAAGGCAATAGTCTAGTTGTTGCCTAGGAGACACTTTATGATGTTGGCGGTCGATAGCTTTCAGAGACCAGCGTCTGCGAATCAAAATCCTCCGCAATCAAGCAAGCTACGGTGGGGCAAACTCGAAGAAGACGATGGGGAAGATCTCGATTTCCTTCTCCCACCGCCGTTGGTGATCGGACCGCTTCAACGATGACGGGAACAAGGTTCAGATCACGACGACGACTTGGATTAGGAAGCTCGCGAAGGCTAGGCTTAGTAAGCGTGCCCTAGAGCGTCGATCATGGGCAAAATTCGGAGATGTTGTGCGAGAAGATGTGGGAAGTAGGCTCACCATGGTCTCGATTGAGAAGATTCTTCTTGAGAGGCCAAGGGCACCAGGTAGCAAAGCAGAAGAAACCAAGGTTGCTGGCGATGCGTTGGCAGCACTTGGAAAGGGAGGTGCTGTTCTTATGGTTTGCAGGACTTGTGGCAAGAAGGGTGACCACTGGACGTCCAAGTGTCCCTACAAGGATCTTGCTCCACCTCCTGAAGGCTTCATTGACAAGCTTGCTGCACCTGAAACTGTAGGACCTGCTGCTGGCCTTGGTAAGTCAACTTATGTTCCTCCAGGCATGAGAGGAGGCGGTGGAGAGAGAAGTGGACAGGAAATGAGGCGTAGGAACGGTGAAAACTTTGTTAGGGTTACCAATCTCTCTGAGGACACCCGTGAACGTGATTTGCTAGAACTCTTCCGAACTTTCGGTGTAGTGAGCCGTGTTTATGTTGCTATAGATCAGAAGACAGGCATGAGCAGAGGCTTTGGTTTTGTCAACTTTGTCAATAAAGAAGATGCTGAGAGGGCCATTAACAAGCTCAATGGATGTGGATATGACAATCTAATCCTCAGAGTTGAGTGGGCAACTCCAAGAGCAAATTAGACAGTAATTTCCCCAACAGGTTTGCCATTTCAGTGTGGGTTCAAAAAGTTCTTGTGGAACTTTGAATGAGGTTAAGTTTTGGCACATTCAACTTGTGGAACTTAGATCCTTTGTACAGTCAAATTATGTTGCATTTTTTGTTTATGTTAACAGTTAAGCACATTTTGCTATTGGTTGTTTGGTGTTACATTTTAAGATATCAATGTTGGGTATTTTATTCAAGCTTTCGGAGGAGTTTCAGTTTCAAAAAATATATATAAATCTTTTTTAATATATTTGTGAAGAGAGAGAGAGTACATTCATTAACTTAAAAATAATACATCTGGGGTTCACTAGAGGTGATAACAAGTTAGTTTAAACCATCCATCAAAGACCACCTACAAATCTATCAAACCTACTAAACCATAATAAACATTTAAAAAAAACAAGTTAGTTTACATACATTTACTCCAGTTCAATAGCCAGTTAGAGATCGAGAATCCCTCACCCAATGTGGAGGCCATGTACTGGCAGTTAATTAATTTCCTCCCACTGTTGTATCTCTGATTTAGATCTTGGAAAACTTTGTTGTTGCCTTCTAACCAAATTGTCCATGAGCATGTAAAGAAGGCAGTCAAATCAACTCCACTACCCTCAACCAACAAGAGAGGAATATGATGCAACAATAAAAGGCTCTTCCTCCTGTTTAGGGTCCATAAACCTATATCCTGAAAATCTCTCCATATTTTTTCATATAATCACACGGGAAAAAGATATGATCTGTCTCCCATGCCTTGATGACACAATGCACCACAATGAGGTGACAGACGCATTGGGGGCATCATGTCCATCATATTAATTGTCCGTGGGACAAGGCCAACACAATGCTGATATGAAGTAAATAAAAGTGAAAACTAAAACAAGTTTGCATGCTTAATGATTCAGCCTTACTAGCAATGCTGATAGGGAAAGGTTGGATTTCTTTTGATGGACACTTTATAAGAATTGCTGGATATATTCACTTAAATCTATTTATTTATTTCTTACCCATCAAGGTATTGGTGTGGTGGATGGAAAAAGGGGCTATGACCAAGGAGATCGCGAGTTCAACTCCCAACCTGCTCTTTGAGCTTTTTCAACTTTTTCAATGAGGGTAGGCCTATCTTAACCTTAGGTCTTTCGAGTCCATGCCTTATGGGTAGAGAGGAGCCACGTGGATTAGTTGGATCTTAAGAGAAGGATACCACAGTCTCAAAAAAAATCTATTTATTTCTTTATTATTATTTTTTAAAATATTTCTTGTAGTCGATTCCACATAGTTGAGAAAAAGCTTAGTTATGTTATTTTTCTTGTACTTAATTGCTTTTAATGTTTCAAAGTAATTCATTATGGTTATGGTCAAATAAATAAAAAGAAAATTTTGTGTAGGATTCATATGAAAATGAAATCATAAGAATGATTGTTGTTTGCAAATCATGAAGACATGATTTATTGCTAAGCTGAGGACAATTCATGGACTCAACTTACAACCCACTTTCAAACCATTAAGGTAGGACTAAAATGTAAATATGCAGATTTTATTTTAAGTTTGTATTTGTTTGCAAATAAAAATGTTTTTTTTTTTCTTCAAATGGAGAATTTTATGCAAGATGTCCTATTTTTTTCTTTTTAGAAAGAAACAGTATCTTCAATTAATATATAATTGAATACAACCTTGGAGAAATATTACACCCGTGCTCACCCTTCCTTCCGGCCCAATGGGCACTAGATTACATTTTTCCACCGTCTTAACCACATTGACAATGGATAGCCTAAAGATAACGAACTTTTACTAATCTAAAAAGAAGTTAGAGATTGATATTCTTTCCAGATCGTACTTGAAGGAAGAAATCTGTCCTCAAAAAACCTGACATTCCTTTCCTTCCACAAACACCACACCACTACGAAACTAGTTACCATCCAATGGGCCTTCCATTTTGTACTGATCTCCTCTGAATGTGGGCAAACACTAAACTGACCTTCTAAATTCATCATCTCTGGGAATATTGGAAAGTGCCTCCATTTTCCCCAAACTTTCCTTGAAAAAGGACATGAAAAAATAAATGATCCAGAGGATCACTGCTTTGTTTACACAAAAGACAACATGATGGAGAAATGTAATGACTCGAGAATTGTTTTTGAATCATTTTCCCCATGTTAACTTTCTTTTTAATCACCACCCATGCAAAGAACTCTACTTTAGAAGGTATTGGAGCCTTCTACATCTCCTTCAATAATTCAGATGGCTGAATCCTTGGATCATCAATCAAGTGAGAAAAAGATTGTGGTAAATTTCCTATCTGACTCCTTGTACCAAAGAATTACATCATTCCTTTCATGCCACACACAGTCCCTTAGCAATGCTTGAAGAGCTACCTCTTCCTCTTCACACCTTGGGCCGTCTATTGCTCTCAAATGAAAGTCCCATTTAAGAGACGTCAAACTTGCTATTTGGTCGGCAAAATAGGATATAACACATTTTTTACCCATTGATAGCTTGTACAGCCTTGGGAATAACACTACATAGGCTTCGCTCCCCCACCACACATCATCCCAAAATTGAATGGCATCACCTCTGCCTGGCTGCAATCTACTGAGAGGGTCATACCATTGGTGCACCAAGTACATGAACTTATAAGTAGGTAGCATCCCTTTTTATCTCTGGATCTCTTCCATTAGACTTCAACCTGTGTTTGCTTTGGATTACTCTAGTCCACAACTTATCTTGTTCTATTGGAAACCTCCACATCCATTTTCCACAGCCATTTTCCAGTCAATGCTTTATTTCTTTCTATCAAATTTTCGATCCCTTGCCCCCCCACCTTCTAATTATGCTGCACCTGTTTCCACTCAACTAAATGAGTCTCATGCCCTTCTTCCATCTCTTCTCATAGAAAGTTTCTTATCAATCCCTCGATCTTGTTGGCTTCTCTCAAAAATTTTAAAAACTGACAAATAATAGGTAGGTAAGGCTTCTAACACTACTTTTAGAAATTACCGGATCCCAAAATGCCCGAGTCCCTTGCACACCACCTACACTCATCCCCAAATACTTTAATGGCCATTCCCCTTGATCACAACCTATCCTATTAGCATTTCCTTTTACCCACTCTTTTGATGAAGATATCTTAACAATGCACATTTTTTTCCATATTAACTCTCAACCATGGAATCCAACAGTAGCTTTGCACAATTTTAAAAACATTCTCTTTGTTTCCCTCTTCTCCATCCAAAAATAAAAGGGTATCATCTGCAAACTGCAAATGTGATATTTCAACTTACTCCTTCTCAACCACAAACCCCCTAATCCTTTCCATCTCCCTCACCTTTTCCACCATTCTACCCAAGACATCCACTACTAATTTCTACTAATTTGAATAAGAAAGGAGACAATGGATTTCTTTGTCTTAATCCCCTTAATGTTTCGACTTTGCCTCTAGGTCCATTTATTAATATGGAATATGTGATTGATCTCATACATCCTTGAATCTAACTCCTCCATTTTACCCCAAAGCCCTTCTTTTTTAAGACAAAGTCCAAGAAATTCCAATCCATCATGTCATAAGCCTATTCTATGTCAATTTTTGCCACCACCACTATCTTTTTGCTCACCCTATAGTCTTCCACTATTTCATTCACCACTAAAATTGCATCTATAATATGTCTACCCTTGATGAAGGCCATTTGAGTCTCTAAAATGTTATCACCCTTTAACCCCAAAATTTTATTGGCCAAAACCTTTGCAATGATTTTAGATAGGCTTGTTGTAAGTCTAATAGGACTAAAATCATTAACCCTCCACACCGCATTTTTCTTGGTGATCAAACAAATATATGTCTCATTGGTGCTCCTATTCACCACTCTTGATCGATGAAACTCTTCCATAACCTTCATTATGTCATCTTTCACAACCTCCCAACTCATTTGGTAAAAAGATCATGGAGAATCCATCTGGCCCTGAAGCCTTATATTACCGTTACACTCAAACACTACTGATCTGACCTCCTCTGAGAATTTTCTTCTAACCTCTGACTTTCCTCCGCATTAATTGGACCCAACTTTAACCCTTCAATACACCAAACTTGAGCTTGTTTTTTGGCAAATATCTTTGAAAAATGTTCCACAATTTTTTATCCTCTCCCTCTTTAGCCCTTCAACTTTTTTGGAAATAGCATTTGCCACTTTCCTTCCACTCAAAATTCAATGAAAGAACTTTGAATTAGCATCGCCTTCCTTTAAACATTTTATATGAGAGTTCATTTATACTTCTCTATCCATTTCTCTACTCAATTTTCAAAGATCCCCTTTTTTCTCCCATCTCTCCCTCTGTCTCTCCTCGATCCACTGACTACCACCCTCCAATTTATCTAGCTCCCCAATATTGTTTTCCAATATCTTTCTTCTTTGCTCCTCATTGCCCATTAATGATTTCCCCCATTCATAGCACTCTTCTTTCACTGCCTTAAGTTTCTGCATGAATTTAAACCCTTCCCACCCCTCCACAACATTTGTATTCCACTACCCATTGATCTTTTTCGTGAAGTTTGGGTGAAAAGCCAACTTCCCATCAAGTCTTTTTGGACTAGGACCCCACACTGATTTCTCTATGCTTATGGATATTGGCCAGTGATCTTACACAAACCTGTCTTCCACCTCCTGTTTGCAATATGGGTACATGTTGACCCACCCTGCTCCGAACAAGAACCTATCAATTCTACAACAAATAGGATTACCTCTGAAATTCGACCATGTGAATTTGTCATTTAACGGCAGAGGATCATGTAGACCCAACTCACTTATCAAACAGTTGAAGTCCCTTGTACTTTTCATAGCTCTCCCACTATTTTTTTTTTTTTTTTTTGGTAAGCGTTTTTAACCACATTGAAATCACCCCTAATATACTAATTTTGTTCACATAAAATGCTTAACGCCCCTATTTCACCCCAAAAATAGTCATGGTCTTGTCTTCTACATGGCCCATATACCCCTGACAACCACTACTCCTCTCCAATCTTCTACCTCACTTTGATTGAAACAGAGAATTCCCCAATGATTTCTTCAGATACTGTACAACTCTTAGTCTCCCATGCTAGTACAAGACCTCTTGCTGTCCCAATTGCTGGCTAATAGCTCCAATCTTTAAACTGTGAGTGCCTCAAAGCCCCTATTAATTTCCTTCCAATTGAGCTCTTCTTCATCTCTTGGAGAATGATTATATCTAGGTTTGATTTCCTTATAAATCTTTTACCCATTTCATGTTTTTCTTTAGACCCACGTCCCCTGATGTTCCATGACAATATCTTCATTATATCTATCACATCCCCCCTTTCCTCTCTTCTTCTACCTAATTCTCATCTGCCCTGCTTCCCTCCTCGCTCATCTCTTGCTTTCTTTCTAATTGTATCACCATAACATTGATCTTCTTCAAAATGGCCTCCACCTCTTCTTTTCTTAGAAGTTAATTCAACTTGCTATAATTCTCCGTACTCTGATTCATTGAGTCATCTTTCTCCTGTTGGAACCTTTCTTGATTTCCTCTGTTTTCTTTATGCATGGAATTGTGAACTATTGACGTTAATATATTGAGACATTGAGGTGGAGAGCTATAACTTTGAAATTCTTTTGAAATTTCATCTTCTTTCCCTTGCATGTGAATTGTCATCTAGGCCCATTGGATCTCTCTGTCACTATCTTCCTCGTCACTTTCTAATTGCTCTTGACTGTTCAATGTATTACTATCGTAACTTGATGATTCAACCTAACGGGATTCCAATATTCTATCTTCCTCCTTTCCACTGTCGTCTTCCCACCGCTTTAAGTCAAAACTGTAATCTTCTTCCTATTTCCTATATTAGCCCTGCCATGCATCTTCGTTGTATGTTCATCGTGCTTTTGTCTCTGGAGAGAAATTTTCTATTTGGGCCTTCTGTGATACAAATTTCCTTGAGTATGTTGCTTCATTCTCATCGTACCATTCCATTTATACCCTTTGCCTACTTCAAACTTATTAAATTGGATCCCACTATTTTTTGAGACACTGGGCCTCTTTATGTGGGCCTCGCCATCTAAAAATTTGTCAAGCCTCCTCTCTCATCTATTCCTTGTTCTGTTTGCTGCCCATTATGGGCCTCCATGTAGACTTGGGCCTCCTTCCCCTTATTCTTACTATCGGCTACTTTATCACTCGAATGCTCTTCCTGCCCCTTTTTGCCCATTTTACTTGTGTCACCATCTCTGAACCCTGATGCACCTACCCCTTCCTTTTTGAATCATCTGTCTCCTTCTCTGCTCCACTTTTCTTCTCTATCCTCTCTAAGACTTTGACGCAACAAGCCGTCTCTTTGGTACGAAGACTTTCCTCATCTAGCTTTCGTCCATATTCCATTTATAATCTCTGCGTGTGTTCAGCCTCCATCATGGTCCTTTTCGCCTTTTCGTATTGTCAAACCATTGCTGCATCTACCATCGTCTTATTTTCTGACACTACCACAAATCGGCGTTCATTCTCCTGTTATATGGTTTGCGTTCTCTCCAACGATCGCTCCCAGCTCCATTCCCATCAGGTTCCACTTTCGATAGCCTCCAAACCATCATCTTCATGCTCTTGTTTTTCGTTCACCTGCGAGTTTTTATTTCATCATTCGCCATCGCCTTCATTCCGCAGAATGATGCTAAAGAGATGAATAGTGAAGACCTCACGTCTGTATTTCATCTCCATTACTTTCGACAAGAATCCTCCCCTCCACCCAACTGCTTTCATACACACGATATCGAATGCATCCCCTTTGACTAATCGCTCGTTCATTCCTAGCAATCGACTGTATTTTGTTGCGATTTCATCAAACAAAGCGTTCTCCCATACTTTAATCGGAACTCCTTCTATTCCTATCCAATCGTGTCGACATCAGAAGACCCTCTTCCGCCACTCTATCCCTTTCTCCCACTCTTGAATGCCATAATTCAGACCAGATTGGATCTTTCCTCTTCTTAAAATATTCCGCTCCATTTCCTTTGAGCATTTAAATAATGCCCTGTACCCACAAATGCTTGCTAGCCTACAATCCACCGGAATTCTTTGAGAAATTTCCTCTTCGATCTCTCCCCAGCTTACCTTGTCTGAAAACCTTGTGATCACCAACCAAAGTCTTTTTTCCTCGTCCTTCATTATCATTTTTTTCTTGGGAGTGAACCTTTGTATCTTTGAATTTAAACCTCTCTGTATCATTTCTTGCTTCACTATCTTTTGTTCTTCATGACCTTTTTTCTGACTTAGCCTTGTAGTTTCATCTTTACTTTGCACTCTACCATTGGGAAAGAGGCATTAGTTGAACTCATTTGTCAATCCTTCTCAATTCTGGTTCCTACCTTCCTCTAGGACAAAAATAAGGTTGTGTTTGCCATTTTCAATCTTTATTAGTCTCAAGAAGCTTCACCAATCATTTGTAAGTGTTTCTACTAACAAAACAAAGCCTCTTCCTCGGCGAATTCTCTTAAAACCTTCATCTCTTGCCATGGTGCTCGCCTCACATAGAACCTTTCTTAGCCATCTCCCCATCTCTTCATCAATCTCTATCCTAACAATCTTGTTTTCGGAAAGTTCTTCAATGACTATTGCATTCCATCTTTTGGAATGCCATGCTCGAACCCATTTTGTTCCATCTTTTTAATGCACTATAAACCTAAAAACAGGTCGGCAAGCTAAAGGTTCTTTGTTTTCATATTAAGAGTTCATCACATGAAGCTTGAGATGATTGTGATCAGACATTCTGATTCCAAGTGCATTAATATTGAAGTAATTTTATTTTAAAATTCAATACTAGTATTTCCGCTGGCATTTGCGCTCACAAGTTTTGTAAGTATTGCTTGAGGAAATTTCGCATTAAGGAAAACATTTTTTGCATTTTCTTGTTTGCAAATGGGAGAAAGGGCCTAAAGTTGTGTGATGAATAATTGTTCAGAAAGAAATGTAAGCGAGTCTACAACTTGTCCTATTTAAATAAACTAGGTTGCATATCTTATTGATAGCATTTTTTATTTTTTGAAATCATGTTAGTATTTCTTTCAAAAAGTCATTTCATGCCCAATCCAACTCGTAAAGCCTTTTTTTCAAATATATAAATTTACTTCCTCCACTCTAATCTCTAAGGTATCCTACCAATTGGTAATCAACTTTATTAAATATCTCTATACATGTGCAATTCGTCAGATTACCGGTTTCTCTTGTTTTTGCTAGTGTTTAAAGTTTTAGAGAATACAAAAAAAAGATACAAAAGAGAATTGTTTCCATATTAGTTATTTATTCAAAGATTGGTTGGAAAAAGGCAGCTTGAAATATTGGAGTGTCAATAGCCAATTCATATTTTATTGATCTTTTGTTCTTGCAAATCAATTGTCATAGGTGGACAGCATGTTGGGAAGACGCGAAAATCCTGGGGAACATGAAGCAATGCGTAAAATGAAAAATGAGTTCATGGTGAACTGGGATGGTCTTCGTACAAAGGATAAAGAACGTGTATTGGTGCTTGCTGCAACCAACAGGCCTTTTGATCTTGATGAGGCTGTAATTAGAAGGCTTCCCCGGAGGTAAAGATTATCTATTTCAAGGTTGCTGTTACAGTTCCTTGTTCTTCATGAGCAAAACTCATGATTAATTCCTGTATCTGAACTGTGTCCCTGCAGGTTGATGGTAAATTTACCAGATGCTCCAAACAGAGAGAAAATTTTGAGAGTCATTTTAGCAAAAGAAGAGATGGCGCCTGATGTTGATTTGGAAGCACTTGCAAATATGACTAATGGATATTCTGGAAGTGACTTAAAGGTTGTCTAACTTCTTTGTACTCGATTCTGTTGGCCTTCTGCATTACTCATAAATTTTGCACTTACTGAGATTTTCTTTTCTGTTTATTTGTTTTCAGAATCTGTGTGTTACTGCAGCCCATCGACCCATAAGAGAAATCCTGGAGAAGGAAAAGAAGGTCAGTAATGTGTTTTCAGACTCTGGTGACGGTTTGATACTTTAGTTCTAATTTGGTCGCATATTGTACTCTTGCAAAGCTCCAATGGTCCAAATTAAATGCCAGGAGATTTCATCTTGATCTTAATTGTCAAAGTGATCATTTGCATCATACTTTGAAGTAAATTAAATTTTGTTCATCTTTATTGGGAATCTTTGGCAATGAATTTGGAAATTTCCGTTGATGTTTATTCTACCTGTCTTGATTGTCTATCCAACTTTCAGGAAAAGAGCTTGGCATTGGCTGAAAACAGACCGTTACCCCTGTTGCATGGAAGTGCAGACATACGTCCCTTGAGCATGGAAGATTTGAAATATGCACATGATCAGGTATAACTTTTAGCCTTCAGTCAAAGTATTATTATATCTTGGTCTTTATAAATTGTGTGGATGCTATGATTTGTTGATCTGCTTAGATCTAGGCCAGCTTGCAGCTTGACAATTAAACCATTGGTGTGCTTTCTTAGACATGAAGTTCTGCATGCACCCAATGGTGCAATCCATCCCAAACTAAAATTGCATAAAAGTATATGGTAGCATACATCTGCACTTTTTATACAGTAATGTGCTTGGATTCCAAATTTCACTTTCCTTTTCAACACAATTTATCAAATTAATTACACCAAGATTTGTTTTCTGAATATTAGAGCTCCCAATTCTCTCATCCTAAGTTGAGGTGTTGTTCGTTTGGCCTGCTGCATGTTTGACCCATAGTAGGCAAGTTGCTATGTTATAGGTTAAAATACCACCACCCTTCTAGTCTTATCAAAATTGAGTAGAATTAAAATCATGTGCAAGGAAAACCATGTATATATGATCAAGTATCAACAAAGAAAAACAAAGAGTAGAATTAAAATCTTAATTGATAAATAGTGGTTTGGTATGGCTTCATAAGGCAATCACCCTTAGCCTCAACTTAAGTTATAGATATTCCCCATGTACAGTTCAATCCAAGAATTTTTGTGAAAATTAGTTTAGTTAATAGCCCCAGGGGGTGATGGCGTGGTGATCAAGTCGGGTTTGTGCTCCCAAAGTGTCACGGGTTCAAGTCTTGCCCCTGCCATTTGCTCCTGTTGTCTCTTGGGTCCTGGTCTTGGGGTGGGCGAGGTAACCCCATGGTGGACTAGTCGGGCCAAAGGTCTGGATATCACCATGTCTTCAAAAAAAAAAAAAGTTTAATTAATAGTTATATTTTTTTTAGCAGAAACAAGAAATGACATGTATTCATTCCTAAAAATTGTTTATAGGCTTAAGGGTAAGCTCTAAAAGTGCTTATACTCAGTGTTGTCAATGCGGTAAGGTGGTTTAAAGTATTAAGCCTTCATAAGGCAAGGTAAGGCGAGGACTAGGTGGGGCCTAGGTGGTCCTTAATATTAATTATTTAAAGGTCCCTAAAGAATTTTTTTTTTATTAGTCCCTCACTATATATATATAATATTTATTTTTATAATTTATATTTGATTAATTAATTATAAATTATAAAATTATAAATAAATAATATATATTAGATAATTTATATTATAATAAACTCATGAATCATGATCATTATAAATTCAAATATTTTATAACATTTCAAGAAGTCTCAAAACTCACAAGTCAACAAAAACGAAAACAAATTACAACTTCAAGTTCATCGATCATCAACAAGAGGAATTTCTTTTAGAGCTTCAATATTGACATCTTCGAAAATATTATCATCATCAGAATAGTTTTTATTAGCATCTTCGTTATATAACTCAACATCTATGTCAGAATCTGATGAATCAAATATCAGCTCATCTTCATGCCTTGAGTTGCTTCCACCCACATATCTTTGTTGTCTTGATCTTCTAGTATAGTACCTTAATTCTATAGGAGCCAAAGCTTCTTCTACTTGTGTCCATGTCAAATTTTCATCTTCATGAACTAACTCTTCCACATGTTCAGTTAACCACTCATTATTGTCATCAATATATATTTTTTTTAATAGAAACGATATTTTATTAATAAAAGAAAAAGATTACACAATAATTTTAGGAAGATCTATAGGCTTCCAAGACATCCATCCTATAATACCTTGCCCCATCCGTTAAGCCAGTCTGACATTGAATAACCCATCGACAGGGGACTATGACTAATCCAAAATGAAGCTAAATAGAGAGATTCCTCCCAAATGGCTAGAGGGAGGGAAAAAGTGTCTGAAAAAACTCTTGCATTCCGTTCCTTCCACAAACACCATATTACAGCCAGACTAACCACCATCCAATGACCCCTCCACTTCCTGTCAGCCTCCTCCCAGTACGGGCAAACACAACTTTGAATCCCTTGACCACCTTCTAGAGAGAAAATGGGAAAGTAATTCCTCCATCTTTCCCATAAAAATGAAGCAAAGGAACATTGGCCAAATAAATGAGATGTCGATTCCCCGCTCTGCATACATAGAAAACAACATGACGGGGACATAGCCCACGTGGGGAACCGCTTTTGGATCATATCTCCTGTATTCACCTTCTCCTTGAATACAACCCACGCGAAGAACTTCACTTTTGTAGGGACGGGCGCCTTCCAAATTTCCTTAAGGATGACATTTGGAACAATAGAAGGCACTTCAATCATGGAGAGAAAAAGGGATTTAGAAGAAAATTCACCTGAGTTCTCATTAACCCACATAATTGTATCCTCCCTATCCCACAACGCATAATCCCCTAATAAAGCCCGAAGTCCGTCTTCTTCTGCTTCGCACCGCGGACCTCCATTGGGACGTAAGTAAAAATTCCATCGATTAGACGACCTTGGCTCCTCTTGCATCATGAAGAAAGAAATGGGGCGATTATGTGCTATTGACCGCCTGTATAATCTAGGAAATCGATCAATAAAGGCTTCATCACCCATCCATCTATCTTCCCAAAACCTAATATGCCTTCCATTACCAACACTTAATCCGATGTAAGGATCAAAAACCGAATGAGTGGCATGAATGAACTTCCACGGGCTCCTGAAAGTGGCTTTCTTTTGAACACTGGCATCTCTACCATTAAGATCCATTCCATGCCTACTTCTGATGACTTTCCTCCAAAGCTGGTTCTTTTCCTTTGGAAACCTCCATAACCATTTGGCCATGCTTACAAATGGATTTTAGTAAGCCAACAGAAATTTTTAGCAAGGAAGAAATGGCAGCCCTTCTAGCAAAATTAAATGCATTGTTGATCCAGCTCGAAACAGAGAACACGGTGAAGGAAGGGATGGGTGAGTAATAGGTCGTGGACAGCTCAAAGGTTTGGGTTTGTTTGTTTCAATGAAGATTCTTTCTTAGAACATTAGAGGGTGTGGCTCTGAGGATAAATGTAGAATGATTAAGCGGGTTATTGGGTCTTTCAATCCTAATATTGTTGTCCTTCAAGAGGTTAAGAGGAGCATGGTTGGTAGAGAGCTCAGTGGCGCCTTGTGGCATTCCAGATTCAAAGATTGGGTCTATATGCCAATAGTTGGGTTACTAGGTGGTCTTGTAGTGGTGTGGGAAGTCAGAAGTTGTATAGTAATTGAGGAAATCATTGGGCAGTTTACTATTGCAAAAAAAGTTAGGCAGTCAGATGAGGAGGAGTGGCGGCTCTTTCGTGTTTATGGGCCGTGTGGAAGACGGGGACACGACTACTTGTGAGATGAGTTAGGGGCTTTAAGTACTCTATGTGGTAATAGGAGGTGTGTAGAGGAAGATTTGAATATAGTTCGCTACATTGTGGAGAAAAATAATGGTCAAGCTACTGGAAGTATGAGGGAGTTTGATAATGTGATAAGAAAATTGTATTTTAACGATCCTCCTTGGCTTTATGGTTCATTCACATGGTTGAACTTTTGTAGGGATCCTGTTTTCTGTAGATTGGATAGGTTCTTATTCAACGAAGGGTGGGCAAATCCATTTCAGTTTTGTAGGCAAGAACTGGGGAACAAAGTGGTATACGATCACTGACCAGTTTTGTTAAGCAATTCAAAGCCAGTGTGGGGTCTAAGCTCCAAGCGTTTTGATGGTCGATTGGTGCATATGCTAGATTTCAAGGAAAAGATTGAAGGGTTGTGGAAATGCTATAGAGGGGAGGGGTTCGATTTTATGTAGAGGTTAAGGGTTGTGAAGAAGGAATGTTACTCGTGGGGGTTAGCTTCATGGGAAAGCGAAGAGAGGAGACGAAGAGATCTAGAGCGTGGAATTGTGGAGCTTGATAGGTTGGACAGGAGCAATAATTGGGATGAGAAGAAGAGGAGGAAGCAATGGGTAAGAAAAGAAGAGCTGTGAAAGTTGTGCAAGGAGATGGACTGAGGAGCATAGCTTAAAGCTTGCATTAAGTGGCTAAAGGAAGGAGATGTTAACTCAAAGTTTTTCCATCGAATTTTAGGCGAGAGAAGCATCATGAGTATTATGTTTAGATAAGATGGTGAAAGTGAGGAGAAGAGGAGTAGGAGAAGATGGTAGACCATATAGTGGGACTTTTTTCCGAGGTGTTTGGGAAAAGAGCAATTCAAGTTTGGGGGTTGGATGGTATTTAGTGGTGTTCGGTTGACAAAGACGTTTGCATGAAGATGGAAAGCCCGTCCTTGGAGGAAGAAGTTAGAGAGGCAGTTTTTGAATGTGATGGGTGTAAGGTTCCGGGGTTGGATGGTTTCTCTATGATTTTCTATCAGAGAAGTTGCAACATCTTGAAGGGGGACTTAATGTGGTTGATGGAGGAGCCTTAACAATCAGGTGAAGTGAATAGGTGCACCAATGAGACCTATATTTGCTTGATCTCGAAGAAGAATGTAGTGAGAAAGGTTAAGGATTTTCATCCTATTAGTCTCACGATGAGCCTATGCAAAATTATTGGCCAATAGGATGAAGGGGGTGATGAGTAGCACTATCTTGGAGAATCTGTTGGCCTTTGTTAAAGGGAGAAACATCACCGATGCAGTGCTAGTGGCAAAGAAGCTTGTAGAAGAGTATAGGGCGAGAAAGAAGAAAGTAGTGGTAAACTTGATATTGAGAAGACCTATGATTTGGTTCATTAGAAGTTCCTTGACTTTGTGTTAGAGAAGAAGGGTTTCAGGAGTAGGTGGAGGAGATGGATTCAAGGATGCTTCAAATCTGTGACATACTTTATCTTCATTAATGAAAGGACGAAGGAAAAAATAGAAGCTCTTAGAGTGTTGAGACAAGGAGATCTATTGCCCCATTTTTTGTTCACTATGGTGGTCGATGTGTCGGGGCGGTTGTTAGATAAAGAGAGGGAGATGCAAGGGATCCAAGGGTTTGTGGTGGGTCGGGATAGCGTCAAAGTCACACATCTTTAGTTTGCAAATGACATGCTTCTTTTCTTGGATGGACGAGGAGAAAATATTGGGAAGACCCTTGCGATTATCCAGTGTTGTCAAGGCGGTAAAGCGGTTTAAGACGATAAGCCTCCATAAGGCAAGGACTAGGCGGGGCCTAGGCTGTCCTTAAAATAATTATTTAAAAGTCTCTAAAGAATTATTTATTTATTTATTGGTCCCTCACTCAATATATATATATATATATATATATATATATTCCTAAAGAATTGTTTAATACTTTTTTATAATTTTATTTATTTATAATTTATATTTAATTAAGTAATGATATATAAATTATAAAATTATAGATAATGACAGATTAGATAATACATTATGATAAACCCGTGATCATCATAAGTTCACATAGTTTATATTCATAACATTCCAAAAAGAAGAGCTAATTGCTCTCTCTCTCTCTCTCTCTCTCAGAGACGTAGAGAGAGGAGATACGTAGAGAGAGAATGAAAGACGCACAAAGAGAGACAGAATAGAGACACAGATAGAGAGAGAGAAGAGAGACGCAGAAAGATAGAGAGGAAGGAAGCAGAAAAAGAGGGAAGGACGCAAAAAGAGAGAGAGGGAGAGGCTAAAGGAGAGAGCCGAAAGAAAGTGAGAGAGATGCACAGTGAAATCGATAGACTCGTTGAAGTCGCTCACCAAAGAAAACGTCGGAGTTGATCGCTAGAGTGTCAGAGATGATCGTCGGAGCTGATTTGAGTCATTTGACTTGGAGAGGTTTGAACACGAAGTTATTCGATTTAGGTTAAAATTAAAAAAAATAATTAATTAATTAAAAGTCCTCCTATTTTTTAAAATTTATAGAGAACCCCCTCCAACACCTAGGCGGTGGGCTAGGCGTTGAGGGGGCCTGGATGCCTAGGCGACGCCTAGGCGCGGCCTTGACAATACTGCAATTATCCAATGTTTTTGTAGGGTATCAGGAATGCGCCTAAACATATCTAAAACATGTGTAGCTGAAATTTCTACAGATGAAGCAATGATGCATCAGATTGTTGCAAGATTAGGGTGTGAGATGGACGAATGGCTCCTAAAGCATACGGGAATGCCTCTAGGGGGCGAATCTAGGGTCCCTTTTGTTTTGGGAGCTGAAAGTGTCCAAGGTAGCTCGGAGACTTGATGGGTGGAAGAGGGCGTTCCTTTCTACAGGCGAAAGAATTAATTTAATTAAAGCGGTATTGGAGGCATTGCTAACATATTTCCTATCAGTTTTCATAATTCCTAAGAGTGAGGATTCAAAGATTGAAAAGTTGATGAAGAACTTTTTGTGGAAGGGTGGAGGTGAAGGAAAAGGGTCTCACATTGTTGATTGGAGCAAGGTTCAGTTACGAAAGGATCAGGGTGGGTTAGAAATTGAGAATTTGGTGGCTAGGAATAAGGCTCTAGCTGACAAATGACTATGGAGGTTCCCTAGAAAACAAGAGCAATTGCGGGCTCGAGTGATAAAAAGATGGTACATACATAAATGGAAGGGATGCATGGATTATGAACAACACAACCTTCAAGAGTCCTTGAAAGTTTATACACTCTATACCACTGCTATTTGCCTAGAATTTGATTGAGAATAGGGAGGAAAAATGATATCCGATTTTGGGAAGACGTTTGGTGGGGGACCGACGCCTTTGTAGATATTTATCCAAAATTTTATAATCATTCCAAAGGTCACCATTGGCCAGTGTTTTTCTTTAGCAAACAAAGTGAAGATTCAGGTGTTATGTAGTGAAATTTTCATTTGAGGTCCTTGACTCGAGAGAGATCTGCAAAAGAAGAGAATGCTCTTCAAGTAATTCTGAGAAAGTGCGTGTTGGAGAATAGGAAGTACTAAATTTTGTGGGATTGAAGAGCCCTCTGGAGTGTTCTCTTCTAAATCTTTCTTCTAGAAGAATTATTCCTTCCCCATTGTGCCTAGAGACTTGGAAGGCCCAAGTCTCTTCTAAAGTCAAGTTCTTCACGTGGGAGGTGACTTTCAAGAGAGCAAATACGGGAAACATGGTTCAAAGGCGCTTCCCGAGCCATTGTTCATCTCCTTCGTGGTATTCTCTATGCAAAAGAAACGGAGAATCAATAGACCATCTATTCCTAAAGTGTCCACTCTTCAGCTCTGTTTGGGCCAGATGGAGGAGCCTCGTTAGCCTTCCTCCAGAGGGGAGCAAGCAAGGTCAACGTGTGCCCTTTCCAGTGGAGTTCTATACTACGAAATGAGCGTTTGGATGGTGGTGTGCCTAACAGTGCTTTGGTGCTTATGGAAGGAGTGAAATGCTAGGATTTTTGTTGACAAGAGTTTGCCCCCCACCCCCACCCCGCCCCCCGTCAAGGCGCAGCTACAGAGCATACTTTCTTAGTCAGTGACGTTATATATAATTTA
>JAJIYU010000085.1:0-71081 GCA_030144865.1 Tinospora cordifolia | reverse complement strand
GGAGACCTTAACATTTTCTAGTAATTTATATTTCCCATGTTAATTTATAATAACAAAACATTAATCTGTTTTAGTGATACAAATATGACCACGGAGTACAAATGAAAAATCCATTTTAATTGAAATCCAAATGAGAATTTAAAGTTAGAAAATGCAAAAGCACTATATCTATATGTTGAAATCAAAATAAGATTTACAGCTGAAAATAAGGAATTTCAATCCTAGTTCGGTTGATCTCCTAAAGAACTCAAAAAAACTCATTCACGGAATCCCTTAGAAAACTACATTTATTTATTTTTTTTAACCTTATAAAAAGAAAAGAAAGCAAGAAACATTTGAGTACAAATAATAAAGAGCACTGAGATCTAAAAATTTTCAAATAAACCATGCTCTTCTTCTGATAAATTACAAAGAACTAACCGAATTACATGATTCCTATGAACGCATTTCCCCAACCTTGAAACCTTTGTGCAGTGGGAAATTTCTTCTCAAAAAATTGGCTAAGACTAGGCTTCTGCATGCTTCAAAATCCGACAAGGGAACAAAACCTGGTTTGCCGCAAATCTGCACAACCAAGTAAAGGATAGACGATAAATAAAGGCGTAATACAAATGAATGCTTGATTCCATCAATCATTGCCAGTTCTTCGGGTTCTCCTCTTCTTAAGTTTAGCTTCCTCCCGGTATCTTTCTCGCCTCTCTTCTCTCTGTCGTTTCTTGGACATCTGCTCATTCTTGGCCACCTCCGCTTCATGCTCTTTCCTTTTCTCAGCTTCTTTCAGCTTACGTTTCTTCATCTGTGTACAAGAATGTTGAAAAAATGTCAGATGATATCCCCTGCTGTTTTAGGACAGCCAACTTAGAACACACTTCTCGTTAACTAATCTAATTTTATTTAAAAGAAAAATAGTAATGATTATTACAACCCAGTTATAATAAAAATAAAAAAAAATAAAAAAAAAAAACTCTAAATACAAGAGGGCATAGGGTTTTTGGAGAGTGTAGATAGGGAGATTTAGTCGCACAGCAAGGTACTAGTAGTTAAGTGTTCTAAGAGGCTTGGACACATTTGAATTTAAAAAATATACTAAAAAACTCTAAATATGCACATTAAACAACTCCTCCCTGGGTTAAAGCCTAAAAGGTTCTAAGTTCAGCTAAAATGGGTTTTGTAAGTATGCACCTTTTCATTTCGAATCAACTGGAGATGTTGAACAAGTGCATGGACTTTGCGCTCATGAGGTTCCATTACAACTGCTCGTCGTTGTTCCAGTAATGGGCGCTTCTGCTCTGTCTTGGTCTTTGGCTTTGTAGCAAACGGAAGAGCTGCTTGTAGTGACTTTGGAATCACCAGTGGGTTGAATTTCCTTGGTTTTCGTTCAATGGGCTGTGAAGTGAGAGAGAGAGAGAGAGAGAGATGTTATCATAAATATTCTTAAGGAAAACAATAGAAAAATCCAGCAATTTAATTCAATACCTTATAGAGTGAGTCCTTGTTCACAGGAATAGCGAGATTGGTTTCTTTTCTAAGCTCGGAAACTGTTTTCATCACTTGAATCTGATTTTGGGGCTGGAGAGCAGTTGTTAATGGATTGAAGAAGCGTGGGACTTCAACCTGGGTCCATGCTCGCAAGAAGACAATGTCACTCATTAGGATTCTGTCCTCAAATGTGCATCTAGCAATCCCTTCCTTAGGAAGCCCTCCTCTTCGACTGGGTTTGTTGCCAACTTCTGCCTTCGCAGCCTGTGCAGTAACACAACAATAAAAATATAAATAAATAAATAGAACAAGTGAAAACAAATATATCAAGACACAAAAGGGAATCAACGAAGAAGATAGCCCTCTCCATGAAAAATCTACATTTGATCAAATTTTGAGCATTTAAGCATGTAAACAAGTCATATATCAGAAGCATCTCTAATACATACACATCAAAATACATGATGAACAGATGTACCGTTAGCTACTTGACTACAAGTTGGAACATTGAACCACTAGCATATTGACCCTCATTATTTTATGCTTTGGAGAATGTACCCAACTCTGCCGTTGTAAAATGCAGGGAAGTAAATGTAAGCAGTCTTTACCACTACATTGGAGAACATGTTTCATTGCCCTTCATGATGATGCACTTTAAACCACCAAAACAAAAAAGTGGTGAAATAATTTTGGGAATTATCTTAACTTGTTCCTGGATCCCACTAAAAGATTGACCAGCTATGATCATGACTATGGATCATAAAAACCAAATGAAACAATGATGAAAATTATATTGTGCATCATGCAGAATATTTCTCCCTTTTTCTTAAGCAGAGAGGAAACAAGTGAGATAATTTTTGTGCATCATCCAGAATTACCTTCTTAACTTGTCCCCTGATCCCACTCACAGTGCGAATTGCTGCACCTTCAAACCTAGCAATTTCAAGATCAGATGTAAACATATCCTTAATAAGAGCAGTTTTCTTGAATATCTTGCAAGGGTAGCCAACAAGCTTGATCTTCTTCACTATCCTTGATGCATGGTTGAACTCCAATACAACTGCAGTTGCTGTAATCCTAAAAGCGGTCTGTTCAAAAAATGAAACATTTATAAGTTATGGCAGAAGAAAACACTAGTAAAAATTATTTTAGGCAATATTTCACTAAACCTGATTCAAACCACAGCCATTAACTAACTACTTATAGATTTGGAAACTTTCCCTACTGTATATCAATGATTGGAAGAGAAGAATCCTAATGACGCATTTACAAAAACAAAGGCCATATTCAAATTTGTGCAAAGTAAACTAAGGAAGAAAATAGAGTATGAATTGAAGCTTTGGCGTCAAACAATCAATTTGGCTTCGTGCTTAGAAGATCAACTATGGAATGTGATTAAAGTGTGGAGGTGAGTATGATATTGTGCCCCCATTATGTACAGATCATCATAAATAAATAAACTTATTTTTAATGTTCGTGAATTGATTTATAAAATATTGTGCATGTCATATTGGTTTACGAAATTCCATCGTCTTTACGCTCGAAATACTATATGATAAAAGGAAATTTGAATGCAACAATAAAGGAATTTTCTTAATTTTATTCTAAGGATCAATAACCATGAGTTGAGGTGTGGAATGTTCCTAAGCTATGCCCACGACTTAGATGATTATTTTCACATAAAACTATGAAGTGGCTTTAAGATATAGTAGGCAAGAGATTAGTAGAGCCAAGTGATCACATCTATAATTCAATAATCTTTCTACAAGTGTCATGTCAAAATTTGAACTATGCAGATCCATGAAGCGGAATTCCTGGGTATGACTTTATTTTGATTTGAATAAGTTTTCTACTTGCATTGTTGTATATTCATCATGTGATTTATTATATCGTGAATTATTCTAAATTATTGATGAATATATGATGGTAATATGCAATATCATCTCATTAGGCTTTTATCTCTCATCCATTTTCGTTCACATATTTCAATTTCATCTAGTGCCCACAAGAAGGATAAGGGAGTAATTTGCATTACTAGCATTAATAATTTTAAAAGTAAATTTTGGATACATTAGGTATGAGATTTGTATCGGTAGTTGAATCCAGTATGGGTTTCACATAATTTGTTATTCTTGGTTTAGTTATGGTAATTCTGAGACTTAATGATTAATTTAATACTTTTGTGTTGGTTAATTGTATATATCTGTTGGATACTAATGCTCTGTATTGAGTAGTAGACTAGGCAACTTGCCTTTTCGGAACTTTTGGAGAGAGATGTAAAAGTTCACAAGTGTAGTTTAGAAGTGTAGTTCTAGATTTTGCAGCAAATCTATTGATTCAGCTCACGAAAAATGGACAGATAATGGTTGAAATATCAATGTAAAAGAAGATACATTAAGTATGGAGTTCAGGCTGTTGCCTGTAATATCATCTTCATTAGACTACAAACATTCATTATTTACTTGTTCAGAAAATATATTGTTTCACATCAAGAAATGGACAGGGAATGGCTGAAATACTGATGTAATCTAATGTTTAAAAAAAAAAAGATTATGGCCTATAGGCAACCAGCCTAAATACCATAAAAATAAATAAATTAACTCCACAACATGAAATAAGCTATAGAAGGTAGTAAAAAACCAAAAACCTGATTGTTTGACAAATTCTGAACAGCAACAACTCCAGTGTTGGGAGGGGCAAGAGGTCCCCAAAACATAGCAAGGCAGTGCATGTGTTCAGGAGTATACTTCAGCATTCGGTGGCGTCCATTCTGATCCTCTATAGCATATACAGGAGTAGTCTGGAAACGCCTCCACCCAATCGAGAGAATCACAGGATCTCTAGTCTTTAGTACCTTCCTATGCCATCTATGTCGCTTCAATCTGACCTGCAGAAATTCAAGTAACAATTATCAGATGAAACAATGAACATTAAGGTAGATGAAGACAACTTTCATGTAAAGTATAAAAGAAAGACCAAAATCTTATGATCCAACGAAACTGGCCATCTATAATTAAAATTTTACAATATATGATTTGAATCTTGCAATTCAATTCAAGTTGTAACCATTACAACTCAAGATTAGAAAAAAAAAAAAAATAGTAATAGGACAAAAACAGCCTGACTTTTATTCAGATCATGCAATTTCTCCCCAATTGCGTGACTCAATTTGAGTTGTGCAACTTGATGCAATTTGCAAAATTGTGATTATGGAATTAGGGGCCATGAATTCTTTCTTTAAGTATCATTGTTGTTGTTGTTGTCGAATAAACGTAAATACTTATTTTAACTCTAAAATTAGTTACCAACAATTTTTCTTTTGTCTGTGTTTCCCTTAATTGAAAAGTGGAGTTGCCTCTATGTCATATTTTCCCAAGGTTTTTTTAGTGTTTTAAGATTTCCTTTATTGTTTCTTTCAGTGCATGGGAGTCGTAGCAGAGGATTATGGTTATTTTCTGCTTTTAGGTAGTTTTACATTGTCAGGAGTTTGAGAGGAGGTTTTGATGGTGTGAGGCTCAACATTTATTTGGTATTCAGCCATACAGATATTCATGGGGGAGGAAGTTCAAGCTAGTCAGAGAAACCTCTCTCTTTCAAAAGTGGAAGAGAAAGAAATTGACATTGAGAAGGGAAGTAATCAAACAATGATGCGAGTTTCTTAAAAAGTTTTTTAGGGCATCTAGTTAGAATGACAATTTCCAATTGATCTATATCGAAGAACCTTTGTAGGATATGGGGGTTGTCATCAGGTATATACTTTGTGGAAGTAGAAGAAGAATATCTTTCGAATTTTCTTCTCTTCCATTAGAGCACTACGCCTTGTGATTGATGGAGGCCCTTAGTTTTTTAACAAAAGTTTATTTGTGGTGAGACAATGGAAACCAAGATAACAATGGAGAGAAGGACCTTCCATTTATGTGCCTTAAGATGCAGAAATAAAGAGACTGCTTGGAGACTGGGGAGTCCAATCAGTTGAGTTCTTGATGTTGAGGCAAGGTTCCATAGAGATGGAATTGGACAGTACCATTTTCTTAGGGAGGGGTGGAGGTGAACCTATGGTATAAGATGCCTGAAAATGAAGGTTGATACAAATATCCATGGGGTACAGTTAAAATATAAAAAGCTCACTAAGTGTGTGCTTCATCTGGGAAGATCAATCAAGAAGATCAAGACGAATGCTCAGGCAAGCAATGGGTATGGCACTTGATTATTAGTACCTCCCTCTACAATTTGTAATGGCTGTAAAAACAGGGGATTTAGAGCATGAGGGGATAGAAAAGATGAATTGCAGGAACATGTGCAGAAAACTTCTTCTCCAAAGCAACTGTACTAGTGTACCTAACAGGTTGAAGGGCAGCGCTCCAGTGACCAAGTTGGAATCAGCATCAAAGTTGGTTAGAAAAGGTAGATCAGTCACAGGCAGGAGGTTCCGATCCAAGGTAACCAAAAATGATTCCCTTAATAACGAATCATTGGACAAGCAAATTATAGGTCCATGTGGCACGGAAGAGGACCATTTGCGGGGGCTAATTGACATTCCAATTCCACTGGTAGATGAGTTGGCAGTTCGGATGGTTGGGATTAAAGATAAGGATGTATAAAGAAGGATCAGGCTCATGGACTGTCTCTCCCAGCCCAATTATGTGCCAAATGGGCTGCAGGCTTCAGAAGGTATAGACTCAGGAAGTCTCAAGCTTCAAGTCAATGTTAAGAATCAATCATCCGGTGAAGTTTTTGAGAATGCAGTTATACTAACTGACATTAAACTGTCACAAGACCTCTTTAATTTACATCACCTTCTCCAATCAACCTATGGAGATTGAATATCAGAATGGTGAGATGATCAACAATTCAATAACCAAAACCAATGTCCCCACAGGATGCAGCAAGAAAAAACAGATGAAGCTGCAGTACAGAACATGATGGTGGAGGCAATCGGCCCAAATCAGTCCCAAGGTGACCGGTGAAGATTCTATGCTGAAATTCCCTGAGGGGTGAGGAATCCCCTAACAATTCAAGCTTTGAAGAAGACTGCCCATCTTCACTCCCTGGATATAGTGATTTTACTAGAAATAAAAAGAAAAGGGATAATTTGAAGGATATAAGTTATACACTGAAGATGCAATGGTGCTTTTTAATTGGTCCAAACGGGTTGCCATGTGGAATGTGTAATGTGGCAGAATACACTAAATGTTAAGGTGGCTATTTGAGTACTTTGTTGAGCTGAAAATTGAAGAAACTATGACAAACTACACATGGCAACTAACAGGTACCCATGGCAGCACCAGATTCTCTGTTAGACAAAAACAATGGCACATGTTGTCTCAAGAGATGATAAATTTGATAGAGAACTGAGTTATACTGGGTGAACTTAATACTACTTCAACTTCAAGAGAAAAGAAGGGAGGAATTCCTTGGAACTGCGATGAAGGCCTGGGATTTTGATGCTTTCTTTCAGAAAATGGATCATCTGATCTAGGATTTTATGGCAAACCCTACACTTGATCTAGAAAAGGCATGGCAAAGATCTTATCTTGGAACGAATAGATAGAGGTGTTGCCCCAGATGGAAGGTTGAAACAGTTACAAAATGCAAATGTGAGTCACCTAGTATCAGTTGGGATCGGATCATATGGCTCTATTAAGTGATACATTCCCTCAGCAGCATCAGGCTTTCAAAAGGTTCTGTTCTGATGAAAGACGGGATTTTGAGGACTGTCATCACATAATATGGAATCACATGGGACTGACTGATCAAGGTAAGGGACAAGCTCCACAGTTTTTTTTTTTTTTTTTTTTTTAACTTTTTCTATACAAAATGAATTTGTTATGAGCTAATAGTTTACCACCATACATTCTAACTGAATACAAGTTGGATACAGGATCCTAAAACCCTTCCCTCCCACCCACATTATAAATCATATAAACATCTTTCCGAAGCGATAAACCAATCCAACAGTGATGGATCTTGGACCAATTCCAAAGCAAATATGCAAGAGCTCAACACTAATCTAACAGATTCCCACACTTTGTTGCCATTAACCCTCTTGCCACTGAAAACACAGCTATTCCTTTCCAACCATATGTGCAATAATGGTGTCATATATGCTATACTGTTACCAAAACAAAGACTACTGTAATGGAGAGCAAGGTGTCCACAAGCTAATTCTCAGAAGACTCTGAAAGTGCTCAAATTAGTAAAGCTATATTTGAGATCTCAAGAAAGTGCACCCGCTGCAAAAACAATGTACTCAAGCTCAAAAGAATAAAGAGATGTACCGAAACTGAAGTCAACAGAATTTTGGCTTAAAAATAATGATCAAAACATGAAATTCATCCATGCAACGTCGAAGCCAAGGAGGATGAATAGATTACAAGGCCTTTATGATTGTGAAGGGGTTTAGTGTGAAGATATGAAGAACACAAGGCATATAGTTGAAAATATACTTCTGAAACTGATTGCTCAGAGATTTATGTCCTTAGTGATATGAACAGTCAATTAACTAATATAGAATCAAATTATTTATGTAGGCATGTGTCAGAAGAGGTTCAAAAATGCAGTGTCTGGAATTCGCCCGGATAAGTCCCCCAGCCAGATGGATTCTCAATCTTGTTTACGTCAAGAAAATTGGGAAGAGGTCAAAACTGCAGTTATGGCTTATGTAAAATAACATTTTTGAACAGGGCTATCTGAATCCAAAGCTAGATTCAACAAACATCTTTCTCATTCCAAAGAAAAGATTTCCCTCCTGAATGCAAAACCTTCGTCCAGTAAGTCTTTGAAACGTATCCTATAAGACAATTGAAAAGATTTTGACTTCAAGTTTTGTGAGGTGATTAAGAAGGTGATAAAATCTTTCCAAAGTGCTTTTATTCAAGAACATCTAATATCTAATAAAATTCTTAAAGCTCGTAAAGATTTGCATTCTATGAGAGACAAAAGATTTCATTTAATGAGGTTGCCATTAAACTTCACATGGCAAAAGCCTACGATCAAGTTGAATGGAATTAATCATTCAGACTATGTAGAAGATGGGCTTTCCAACGCAGTGATGCCAATCAATTTGCTGTTGCATATTTTCAATCAATTACCGAGTTAAAATCAACCGATGCTTGACAAGAACAATCACTCCATCAACGGGATTGTGCCATGGTGACACACAGAAGCCTTCTCATATCACTTGTCAGCAGCTGTTGCAAAGTTTAAAGGGTTTAAACTTTCAAATTCCATGTCAACTACCTCACATTTGTTTTTTTGTGGATCATGCAATTCTGTTTTGTGATGCTTCTCTTGATGAGTTTGCCACAATTAAGTCCATAATCAATCAGTAAAGTAAGTCCGGGCAATGCTTAAACAAGGAAAAAAGCACCATCATGTTCAGGGCAAAGTGTTTCTTCTCAAGCTAAGGAGAAAATTCACATTAATCGAAGGTTAGTGCTATGCTAGGTAAGCATCTCGAAGCCTTCATTGTCTTTTGGTCTTCAAAAAGGCATGCTTTCCAAGAAGTCATCTCCAAAATTTAATTCAAATTTGCAGGGTAGGAAGTACAAGCATTGTCTAGGGCCACGAGAGAGAAACTCATCAAAGCCATTGGCCGAGCTACATCAACTTATATGATGGCCTGTGTTAGCTCCTAAAAAACATCCTTAGCTCAATTTCTTCTCATTTTGCAGACTATTGGTAGGGAGCCAAGAAAGGATGCATTGGGCAAGGTGGCAAAAGTTAAATAATCTGAAGATTAATCGGTGTTTGGGATATGGAAGAATTTGAAGCATTGCAACCAAAACAACGGTGGAAATTATTACCGTCCCATGAATTTCTGTTCAGTCAAGTGTATAGACAGAAGTATTATGCTTATGGTTCTTTTCTTGATGCCTCTTTGGGTCCAAGGCCATTTTTGTGATAGGGAAGCTTTCCAGTTGGCCAAGGTGTTCAAAATTTTGGTCATAAACAGTGTGGGAGATGATTCCTCCATTAAAATTTGGACAGATCCATGGAGAGCTAGGCCTGTGGAATTTAAGGATATTTCTTCCCAAATCCCTCAGTATCATTGGCCAAGGATTTGTTTTACAATGACTCTCAAAGGTGGAACAGGTAGTTAGTTATAGCAATATTTGCTAAAGAAGATTGTGACATTATCTTGACCATTCCTACAGCTGCTGCTGCTGCTATACCAGAAAAAATTATTTGGCATTATTCTCATTCAGGAAGGTTCTTGGTGAAGTCAGATTATCAACTCATTCATTAACTTCAGAAGGAGAGAGATTTGACTGGATCAAAAGGGGCCAATAATTGTATTGGTTCTTCTGCTTTCAAAGACTCTGATTATGGAAGATCAAAGTTCTTCCAAATATCTTGATCTTCCTCTGGAAATCCTGCAAAGGTTATCCTGCCTGTCAAGCTATCCTGAAAAAGAGAATGCCAATTCAAGGCTTATCATGCCTTGTGCATAAGCAATATACAGAATCATTCATCAATTGTTCTTTCAATGTGAGGTTGCTAAAATTTTTTGGTTTGGTTAACATGTTTCATTATGCAGTGAAGCTTTGCCTACTGTATCCTGAATGGATACAGGGGAGAGTTTTATTAGATTGGCAGGGTGTGATGCTTGGGATGATTAAATTAAATCCAGGTTTGCTTTTGGATTATGGTATCTTTGGAAGAACAGAAACTCTTGCCTTTATAGAGGCACTTCTTTCTCACCACATAAAACTTAAGGACAAAAAAAAAAAAAGTTATTGCTTTTACACGGACAAGTGAAGCTGAGGCAAGTCATGGTGATGTCAGGCCAATGTTAAATGAATTGGATGGAGAGTGGTCTCTATTATGCAATGCAGCCAGGGACATCCATACATAAGTTTTGAGTCCTAGTTGATCCCAATAGCCAGATTATGGATTCTGGCAGTCGAAAAATTGTGAAGACACTTTCAGTGCTGCATGCGGAGGAAGATTGCCCTGAATGTGAATCCTCAAATTCAAGAGCCTCTTAAGGTATCATATTCTTTATTGGCTGTTAGAAAGGTGAATGAAGCTTAAGAGGGTCTTCTCAGTTGTAACGCTCATGTTTGGACATGCACTGTAACCAAACTAGAAAATTCATGAAGTTTCATCACGATCAGAGTTCGTTTGGCCCACGAAAAGGCTCAGTGTAATTGGTCTCACATTTTCATGTTTCCTTTTAAAAATGAGAAAAAAGCTTAAAAGTCTATTATAAAGAGGGACATGGTCCAACTTTCCTAGGTGATATGTTATAGGTCATCGTTAAGACTACTCCTTGGCGCTACCGAAAGGGCCGGCTACCTTCATTCTAGAGGGGATGTAGGAATTCTCATGACTTTAGGTAAGTTATAGGACACCGTCAAGGGTGTGTGCACTGCAAGGCCCACTGGGACTTGAGGGTGGGAACACAATGCTAGTATACCACCCTATATCTGTATTGGGTGTATTGAGCTATATTGGGCTATTGTGATGGAGTGTGCTCAAGATAAGATGCACTCATAAGAGTCATCCACGAGGGATGCGCTCGGGGGAGCCATTCACAGTGATTACGACAGGACACAATCAGGGGCAGCGCTGTGTAGCGGTATGTCTGAGTTATCTGATAGTCACAAATGAGTTGGTTATCCCAAGTTCCAATATGTTGATGAGTTAAGACTTCTGTTGAGCTATATGAATTGAGTTGTGTGAATGGCTAGCTAAGAATATGAGTATTCAAAGTGTCGCATAGGCAAATCTAGGGAAAGAATGATAAGTTCGTGACACGTGGTATCATAGCATATTTCCTGGTGGAAAAAGTGGTATCAGGGACATATTTCCAAAGGGAATTAATATCAGAGGTGATACGACCTGCTAGAGGAACCCCACACACAATTGTTACAGTAAGTAAGGGAACCAGAATGGATGGACACAGAGGTGTTAACCAATGCCTAGAAAGGGCAAACTAAGCGACAGATACTCGATATAAGGGTCATGATGAGCCAAAAGATAGAAGCAAAGTGGGCTTCAAGTGTCAACAAATATGTTGACAAGGCATGTGCAAGGGTGTATGTCAGGGTACACAAATGGGGCAAGATTATGGTAACCGTTGTCCAAGAGGTGCAATGACAAGGCACTAAGCCATGACACATTCAAATTCGTAGTGGAGATGGTTGTTAGCACGAGAGACATCTGGAGAGATGAAGCTAGTAACACGACTAGACGGAAATGAGAACCCACAAACAAGTTGCAACAAGGTCAATGACCTCAGTGAACACGAAGCAAGGTACTAGAGCTTGTGGGCTAAGAGGCAATGATTCTAAATAGTAGAGAATGCTACTGGCCGTTAGAATTGCTTGTTCCAGTGCAAGGGCAATATGTAAGAGACTTGTTTGAGCTTCCTAGGGGACAATAATGGCAAGGGATTGGTAAATCATGAAAAGACGTTCGAGGTACTAGTACAAATAACGCACAAAGTAAAAAAATAGAGATAGTGCTCACATCTTTCCCGACAGAGATCTAAATTGAAGCTAGAACTTCGTGAACATACATATGAAAACCTTGTGGTATGAGTATCGAGAGATATGTGCAAAGTGGGCACAGAGGCAACTTCGAGAGTTCATGTGGGAACAAATGTTCACGTTAAGCAGCACTTTGACATGTTAATGTAGAGAGGCATCCGGTTCATGTAGAACATCTGCTCGGGAGCCAGAGCAGGGAGAACCGAGTATCGGCAATTGAAGCCAACAGTCCCAGAGGTGACAAAAGATCCGATTATGTGAATGGTTGCCTACCTAATTCCAAGTTGAATGCTGACCAGTTCGAGGAACTAGTGCTAGAAAGGCACAAAATGAAGAACATCAATTCAAATCAACATACGCATAGAGGTGCAAGATGTGGCCAACGGTAAATGGTTGCCTACCTAATTCCAAGTTGAATGCTGACCAGTTCGAGGAACTAGTGCTAGAAAGGCACAAAGTTAAGAATATCAATTCAAATCAACATACGCATAGAGGTGCAAAATCTGGCCAACGATAGGGATTGACATCAACACAGATGATGCAAGATTGGTCGAGGGACTAGTGCAAGCTAAACATAGAGTGAAGTACATCAGAAAGGGACCTGATACATACATAAAGGCGCAGAATGTCAAGTTGTTTGACATACACGGTAAAGAACACTAGTGATACTGCAAAGGCAAAATGGGATTTAATTGAGGCAATGCTTGTTCTCAAGGTGAAGATAGTTGTCGAGGGACTAGAGTTCAAGATTGTCATACATAGACACTTTTAACACAAGTTCAAGGTAGAATGAATTCATGTGATCCGATTGAACAGAATCGATAAGTGGGCAACATGTCAGTTGTGATAATTTTACACCGGTGAAGATAGTGGTCGAGCAAATGTGACAAGCTCCATCAAATGCAAGGTGCTAGTATGGAGGTCACGCAACGGTGATGTCGGAACTAAGAATCAAGTCAGGTAGCACTTGAGTTAACAATTGTTTCGAGGTGGAACCATTCGAGGGACTAGTGTAAGTAAATGCACAACGTGAAGAACAACCACAATGGTGGCAAGCACAGAGGTGCTAGATGAGAAGTGTGATCTGATACTTCATTATTTGTTTGAGGAACGAGTACTAGAGAGGCACGGGATGAAGAACAGTAATGTTTCAATGCAAACAGAGGTGCAAATGCGAATATGTTAACTGTTCAAGGTACTGAAGAACAAAAATGTGTTCAAAAATGTCTGAGGAACAAATGCTAAAGAGGCATGGGGTGAAGGACCGATATGTGACTAGCTGTGCACAGAGGTGCAACTTATATGGCTGAGTATGATGCTGAATGTTCGAGGCACTGGTGTTAGAGAGGCATGGGGAAAAGAACAAATATCTGAGATTATGCACAAAGGTGCAAGTATGGAGGTGCAAGTTGCTATGTTGAGCATAATGAGATGTTCGAGACACTAGCGCTAGAGAGACACAGGGTGAAAAACTATATTTTAAGGTCAGAATATGCACTAAGGTACAAAGCACAAGGGTGCTCATGTGGAGCTACATCATGTAAACATTAGCTCATCCGAGGTATACGTCGAACAATTCGAGAAACTGATGCTAGAGAGGCACCAAGTAAAGAACACAATGATATCACAAGGACGCACAAAGGTGCAACATAGATGTGCAACCTATAATAGATTTTTTATCCAGAGGATAATGCAGTGGTTCTCAAAGTGAGTCATTGAATGGGAAAGAGTTTCAGATTCAAGTAGAGGCAATTAAAGTAGAAGTGCGATAGTCAGCTGATGCATAATGGGAAAATCGACGGGCGAGGACCACTATGGAAAGTTCTGGAGGTGAACGCAGTCATATTGTCAATGGGGGCATCAACCTTTCAAGTGGGGTAGTCTGTAACATTCATATCTAGACATGCACCGTAACCAAACTAGAGAATCCGTGAAGTTTCATCACAAACAGAGTTTGTTTGGCCCACAAGAAGGCCTAATATGATTGGTCTCATATTTTGATGTTTCCTTTTGAAAATAGAAAAAAGCTTAAAAGTCTATTATACGTAAGGACACGGTCCAACCTTCCTTGATGACATGTTATAGGTCATCTTTAGGATTACTCTTTGGCACAACCCAAGGGTTTGCCTACCTTCATTCTAGAAGGATGTAAGTAATTCCCATGACTTTGGGTAAATCATCAGACACCATCGAGGGCATGCAGTGCAGGGCTCACTGGGACTCAGGATTGGAACTAAGACGTTGGTATGCCACCCGATGTCCGCATGGTATGAAAATTAGCAGAAGTTCGTCGAAATTAGCTAAATTAATTAGGTAATTTGGGCAATCGAAGCGAAGTTCGCCTCTAATTATAAAATTACAAAATTTCACTGAAATCTTTAAAAAAATCGGCGAAGTTCACTTAAAATTAAAGTTTTGAATATTTTTGTAGAAAAAAAAAATTTGTATAAAAGCCGTGGAAAAAAAACATTTTTAATGAAAGAATTTATGTGGTGCACAAAGATTCTTCAATATAATTATAGAGATTGTATAAAAAAAATTATTTTCTATAAGTGACAAAGATTTAAGGCTAGATATGTATAACTGGTGAGTAGCTATCCAAGAGAAAGAAGAACACACTATAACTTGGAAGAAGAGACGATAGAGAGAAGAGTGATAAGAAAAAAATAAGCTAAAAGCCTAAGAGGAGAGACATTGAGAGAAGAAAGAGAAAGGAAAACTAAGGTTTATGTTTACAAGACCATTAGAGTTTGACGATAAATTTTTCTTTGTTTTTTTCTTTTCTATAACAATTTTAAGTTAATATGTGCGATGTGCATAAAACATTGTTAATGTTAAAATACATGTTCGAAACCATTATATGTATACTATTATATGTAAAATATATTTATTATGTTTGTTTTTGATATTTTTAATAGAAATTTTTCATATTTTAGTATTTTCATTACATTTTTTGAATTTTTCTAGCTTGATAAATTTTTACAAAAATTCTTTCAAATTTCTCGAACTCTTCGAATTAATTCTAATTTTCAAATGTCGAAGTTTGAGATGAAGTCAAATTTTCATTCCTTGTTGAGATAGGATACACTAATAGGAGTCATCCAACGAAGGATGTGCTCCGGGGAGCCATCTACCGTGATTACAGCAGGACTTAGTCAAAGGCGGCACTGTGTACCGGTATGCCTAAGTTATCCAATAATCCACAACAAGCTGCTTATATGGGGTTCCAATACATTGATAAGTTAAGACTTCCACTGAGGTATGTGAATTGAATTGTGTGAATGGTTGGCTAAGAATAGGAGTATTCGAGGCGCTGCACCCTTTAATCTAGGAAATGAACGATAAGCCCGTGACACAGTGTTAATACTATAAAAGCAAATATCTTGCCTAGATGCTTAACCAGTGGCCCTACGTTCTTTCCTCATATGAGCAGAAGGTTCAATGTCATAGCTCATTTGTTAGCCACTAATGAGCTTGTGTCTCTATCTCTTTTTGTGTCAAAGGCTTAAGCTCTTGCACTGCCTACTGATCATCTATTTTTCTAACTGTGGAAAGAGTTTCTTCTAAGTTATGGTTAAATATAGTCCCATCACCTGTTAGTCTAGTCGAGTTGTAGTGATCCTTTTATGTCAATTCCTAGGTTCCTCTCCGTTCCCTCTTGCTTGGGTGTGCATCTTTTATCATTGTTGTTCAGATTTGTTTGATCAAAGGTGTCAATTCATAGTCTAGTTTCTATTGTTTCCTTCAAAGCTGATTCATGGGTATTTTGTTTTTTGCATTGATAAGTACCCTTTAGGTTTTAGTATGCTTTGGCTGGTATACTCATTACATTCCATTGTAGGGGCTAAGGCTCACTATGTCGATCGCTAGCAATATATCAAAGAGACATGTAATATAGTTATTTATACATGTCATCTTTATTTCAATAGAGTATTTTTGTCATGCATCAAATGCTTCAATTCTACACTTCTTGATTTGACACATCTGTCACATAACTTATCTTTTGTCAGACAATTCTTTTGTTTATATACAAGTATATACTATATGGCAATAACATGAATAGTTTCCAAGGGCATTGTGTCATTTCACACAAGGGATTCGTAAAATTTTTAAAAACAAAACTAAACTAGTACGAAGAGAATAAGGAAAGCTTGCAATAAACAATATCAATGGCAAAACACCCAAGGAGCACTACATGCAAGTATCCCAATTTCTATACCAGTTCGATATAAAGAACCCCCACCAAACATTAAACATGCTACCCCAATTGCAAGCAACCTATTTAGCCTCTTCCCATAGGCTAGTACAAATAAATGAAGTACCATAAAAGATTTGCCTCTTTGCTCCAATCAGAAGGAACATAGAGTAGGAAAACTAGCAACCCTCACCACTTATTTGGACTTGCCAAAGAGATGGGGAGAGTCTTCCAATGAGAGGCACGAATGAAGCAAGCGTCAAATCAGTCCCATTTAAAACAGAAACACAAATCCCGCATATGCTTTTAGCAACTCAACATTGAAATGACCACTAACTAGATTAACCATCCTGCAAATGGTAGTCAAAATCGTGAATCAAAAGTGAACCATTCGGGGTCTTCAGAAACAAATCAAGATTTCAACAGACGAACCATAGGATTTGGGATGCACTTGTGAATCCTATATAACTTTTTGTTTCTAGAGACATTTATTTGTATTCTTACTGTTATATTAAATTTTCATTATAAAATTTAAATATCTTTTTTTAATTTGCGACTTATTCTACAAAATGTAATCATTGAATTTAACTGTCAACGATTTTGAGGACAAGCTATTTTAAAAATTAAAGTTAGAAAAAAGCTACTTAAAAAAAAAAAAGAAATAGTTAGAAAAACGAACATTGTCCATGCCTAAAGCGAAAACAAAAACAAATTGGGGAAAAAAGAAAAACATTGCCAACTTAATTATGCTACAAAAGAAAAAGATATGGACAAAAACAGACATTATGTCACTAAGGGTGTGAAAGAGACATGACAAATCCTATTTGTTCCAACCATTTCAAGTCGAGTCAAGTTTAAGTAAAACATAAATGGTTGGTCTAGTCTTTTTAAGGGTGATCCAACCAAGTCAGGTTGGTTCACGGGTCATGGCCACAAAGGTATGGTTTCACCCATCTCAACCAGACAAAAAACAAAAGGTTCATTTCCTGTCCTTGCATTATTGTGTTGCACACTTCTCTCAGTAGTTATTGCCTTTTTCTTGTCCTCTCTCTTATTTCTACTCATCTCTCTTCTACCTTTTTCTTTCTCTATCTTGTCTTTTGAGCTTCTCTCTTCTCTCTCTCTCTCTTTCTCTCTCTTCTCTTCTTCTATTTCTTTCTTCTATCTCTCCCTTCTCTACATGACTCCTCTATAATTCTCTTCTCTTCATTTTTGTCGCCACGCTCTTCCATTCCTTCTTTGCCCAACCTCTCTCTCTTAACGTTTAATCGCCCAACCTGAAAACATGCCTATCCTACAAAAATACCCTCCTTTTCTCTGTCTCCCTATAATCATACATGATTAACCACAAAATTGGCCTAATCGGTTGGGCAGGTTACTGGGTTGAAACTCAAACCAATTCGCCATCAATGCCAATTGAGTGTGAATGATTTTCCATTGGTTTGGAAGCAAAAACTTAAAAGAAGTTGAAATCTAACCTGTTCCCCATCAATTGAAGAAACAACTATCACTTTATTTTGTTCCAAGGTAAAAAAATCTTGTTTCAGAAGATTTAAGAAAGAAGGAAAACTAAGACATAAACATGACCCTTTTATCCTTATGATAGATTTCCAAGCTCCACATATGCCCTCAAGTCTCCAATGATCGTTTTTTAGTTAGGTTGAAGAAGAAAAAATCAGAAATCAAGTAGATATGACGAAGGAGAAAATCCATGAAACCTCTATAACTTGAGGAAGATCGAATCATGTGATTCTCATCAATTCAACCGAACTCAGCTGCTTTTTTATCGTTGACATCTATGTGTACCCCACAACAAAAAGGGAAACCTCTTTAACCATTAAAAGAAGATTTTTAACGACTTCAACAAAACATCACCTTCCTCACACGATAAGGATTTTGGAGATCTAGCACAATGCAGCCTGATTCAGGGTCGATTCAGCCTGATTCAGGGTCAATTCAGCCTGATTCAGGGCCAATTCACTGGTTCACCCATTTATAGGTGCCAAATGAATCACTAGGGAGTGAATCAAATCATGAGTCATGATTAATTAATCAGAATCGTGATTTTGTCAACCATGGCCCTGCATAGAGAGCAATAGGATGGTCAAATGTACAACCAAGGACATCAAGCTTGGGTAATGCAAGGTTTGATGAGTTTCGTGCAAGCAAGTGGACTTGAAAGGTACATCAATGAGGACCATAAAGAAGGATTTACAAGAATAGGAACCGGAAGAATGAAGGGACCATCTGAGCCTGCCAAGGCACTATATTAAGCTGATTTCTTTTAGGGATTGAGAAACATCTTGATCCCATTCAGTTCACCTACTGCGAGGACCAGCAAAAAGGGGATAAAAATGCATACATAGGGCACCATGCAGTAAAGACTGTACAGAGTTGTGTCTTTCATGTAACCTCATCAAAGATTTATGCAATAGACTTGGTCGTAAATGATAGTGAAACCCATATAGTAGCAAATGGCATAGTCTAGTGAATTCATTTACATATAAACTAATGATTAGGTTACACGCCTTGTTGCCATCATTGAATATAGATTTGTTAAATTCATCATCTATGTCATGCAGTTTCAGTTGGATACTATGGATGGGCATTCTTCAACTGAGACACTTAAAGGTATGAGTCAGTGACCTTTCAATTTGATCCAGAAGGTTTTCCTAAACAAACTCAAATTTCATTATATGTGATTATTCTATATGACACTTTTATGTTTAACCAATTATAACATAAAAAGGAGGGGCAGTGGCCTTGGAGCAACACTAAAAGTTGCTGCCACATGCCATTTGGTCACAAGATTGCATCTGGAAACACCCTCTTGCTATAACAATGTAAGGTTGCTACAATAAACCCAAATACGATTAGACCCCTCCCAAAGACCTTGTGTAGGTGGAAACTGTGTATACTAAAATTCTTGTAGCATAATCATTTAACCTTAAAGGAAGATCCAGCGGCATCAAGTGGCATGCTTAAAATTGATAACTCTCAACAATGTGAGTCATACTAATTTACAACATTCAAAAGTTTTTTTTTTTTTTTTTTTGAAGGAACAACATTCAAAAGTGAATGCACACACACACACACAATAGATTTAAAATATAATACATTGCTTTCAATTGCTCTCTGATTTTGGAGCAGGTAGATGAACAGAGAGGTACCTGTAGAGCTTCAAATGAGAAGATAACATATTACAAATAAGATTCACACTATTGACTGTAGAGCTGAGAGGCTGGTTGATCAGAAAACAAGGGGTTAGATGGGCAAAAGAAACAGGAATTAACTCAAAAATACTCATAAAATGTTGAGTTTAAGAAGATCATGATTCCCTTAACGAAAGTTGGAGAAAGCTAATGGCCTCATCACCGAGGATTGGGAGGACACGTCATGAAAATCACAAACCATTAGCCAAACTTTCAGTGAAGATTGCTCCCAGAATTGGAGCGAGATCTCCCTGACACAGCAACAATGACAAAAGACCCTTCAACTTAGATGAAATAAGATGGTAGTCTTCAACAGTGAGGGAATAAAGCCCCATGGCCACATGGTCAACAAATGCACTAATAAATGAGACTAAATCTACTGACCACCCTTGCCTCTTCCAAATCACAAGTCTCTGTGCTCGTTTCCCAGCAATGACCAATTAAAAAGTTGTTTGAAAAAATAATGGCAATGTATTTATTGGGCAAACGTTCAACACAGTTGTACTTGATTGGAAAGGAACAACAAAATCTTTAATGATTGTAGGTACTAGCACTAGGATATGCGATCATGCTTTAATTTTGTTTCCTTAACTAGGTTAGTCCAGGCAAGTGTCTCCGGGTAAATGCCCAAAAGGTTTAAACACAAAAACACATTATAAGCCAAAAAAAAAAAAAAGTAGAAGCACACAAACACCCATATTACACACATGAAAAACCAAAATAATAATAATAATAATAATAACAAATAACAAACAAAGCAAATGTATATACACACAAACACACATATTATAAATTTAAAATATAAATTCTTTTTATTTATAATTAAAGCACTTAGAATGTGTTAACCAATTTAAATAACTGCATAACTAATTAGAGGACTTTATGGTGTGGGTTTTAAACAATTAGCCTAAACTATGCTTTAAAAGGACAAGTTCTTCAACAAAGAATAGAATTAGTTCTTCTAAAAACCATGTCCAAAGAAAGGTAGAAAGACGAACCATTATAAATATTGCTGTCACAATATTAGATTTTTCCAACATTCAATTAGGACTAAAATGACTTGCAAATAAAACGACATTTTCTATTTCATTGCTTTCAAGCTCTCTTGTCTTATATGATAAGCACCAACTCCTAGAACCAAAACAAAATCCTAAGGCACTAGCACATGTATGCTTTTGTTGACCCTTCAGGAGATGGTTTATATCTAAGCTGTTATGAACTTTTTGTATAATGATTTACAATTTGTCAACTCAATATCTCATTTTGATTCACCTAACTCATAACCAATTCAATTAGAATTTTACAATTCTTGCTACATTGGGTCTAAAAATACATCAAGAGAAAGAATAAAAGATGACATCAAATATAGATTTAGGGCAAGTTTGGGTTAAGCAGAGCATTGCTTAGAAGTACTAGATGAACAATACATCCAATTGAAGTTTTAAGACGATCCGTGCTATATGGAAGAGAATTTTCAGTGATACATGTTAACAAATTACAGGTAACAGAAATTTGAATCTAAAGATAGATTATAGACGTGCGATAAAATATTAAAAGATAAATATGAATGAACATATTCAACAAATGAAAAGAGTAATACCAACAGGAAATAAAAGAGAAACAATCGAGACGATTGGCAATTACAGAAAAAAATAAAATAAAGAAAGCAATGATGTCTCAGTTAGGAGAGTGACAAAATAACATTTAATGTGAATGATAAGATGAAGAATAAGACTAATATGTATATAGTAAAAGGAAGTAAGAATAAGAAGAAACAAACCTGCATGTATCCGACATTTTCTTCCCCAAGTCCAATGCCTCCAACGAGAATGGGATGGCAAGGGTCAAAATACTCAACCATCTCAAAAGGAACATCGTGAACCTCCAGCCTCATGTATGTACCTGTTCTGAAACCTTCTATTTCAATCCGAGATGCCTCGTCAACATCATTCAGTTCCGCAATATTCATCTGTTTCCGAAGTTCAATCTCCTCCTTTTTCTGTAAAACCAATCCTTAACGTTAAAGACAAAACTTTGAAGTTAAATTCTATACAAGAGTAACAAATATAGAAATTTAAGTTCACCTGGTCAAGAAATCCACCATCATTCACTTGATCTCGGTGGAACTTATTTACATTCCTTTCATCAGTTTCTTCATCTTGAAGCTCAGATCCATCATATGTATAATAAAGTCAAGGTTCCATAATTGAAAAGACAAGGGAAGCACAAATCTTCGCATATTAAAACTAGACCCAGAAGCTGAAAGAAGCAATTTAATAACTTAGGATAGCTCATAGGGTAAAAAGAACAAACAACCAAAAAGATAGGGTCACTTTAGCTCAGGATTCAAAAACATACTACAAAAATAAACTTTTGAGAGCACAATGTGAATTTTCATTTAAAAAACAAAGAAAACAATTGTTATTTCCTTCACAAGCTTTTTGAGTTGTGTTCAATACGTTTTTGAATTTTTCAAAACGAACTCAAGCAAATGGATATTCAAAGCTTTTCTCTTTTCTTTTTTCTTCTTTTTTTTTTTTTTTTTTTTTGCAAAAGTAGAAAACATCTGTGAATCCCAAACCAAAAAAGCCCTAAATTTCAGATAGATTGATCATTGCACAATAGTGAAGATGGACAGACAGCACTATTTAAGATTCAGCTAATGCCCCATAATAGTTATCAGTAAAAGATAAATGATGTTAACAGGTAAGATAAAGGATATTGAGCATCAAATTTTGCCCGAAGAGCAAGCTTTTTCAGCCTCCGCTCCTCTTCAGCTAGGTTATCTTCTTCTTGAACATCATCTAATTTGTGGTTTTCATACTTCTCTCCAGTTTCTAAATCCTCAAAATCACCCAGGATCTCATCGTCGTCACTACCGATCCTAGCTTGTGAACTTTCCCCTCTACGAGCAGCTTTGGACCAATCTCCAGTGACAAAACAATTACGAATGCTTTCAATTAGCTTTTCAGATTTCCAGTTTTTGGTTTTCAATTGATTTACAAATTTAGAACAGTCTTCATTGGCATTGTCAATGTCTGTTCCTTCAGTCAATTTCTGAAGTAAAAGAGCAAAAATGAATTAAGACTGGTTAAACACAGATGTAGAAAGATCACTTGTACATAAAGAAATCTTCTACTAAGCCATTACAGTAATTTAAAAGCTTGGAGATGGCCACTTGCTGTCTCAAAGGACAATATGTCAGTGTTGCACAAGTAGAATCTAGTCATACCTTCTTGTTCTCTCCTTTTGGTTTGAAGAATTCGTCATCAGTTTCTTCTTCTTCACTACTGTCATGTGCTTCTTCAATCGTGGTTGTTGACTTTGTCCCAGGTTTCCCATATACAAGTTGCATGAGATTTGTGGTAGTTCTGGAGACAGTTCTATCCATTAATGATTCTTTCCACTTTGAAGTATTTCCCATCTCACCTTCTACAAGGCAATCAAGTAAAGGTCAAAAAATAATAATAATTGAATCTTCAGAAGAGACTGAAATTTGAGGAAAGCAATATAATATTGTATATATATATACATCCTATTCCATTATAAGATGATGCAATAATGCCAAGAAGTCCTCCTTCTTAGCCTCCTATGGGAGGGCTTTTTCAAAGTATTTTTGGAGCAAAAACACTTTCAAAGGTGTTTGGCAAAAATTGCACTGAAAAGAAAATGAATTTACTACTTTTAGAAGAAAAGGTGGTTTTCACTCAGGTTTCAGCAACACCTACGAGAAACCAGCTTTTCCGTAGGCACTTCTTCTAAAAGCACTGCCCTCAAAAACCTCTCCCAAAAAAGGCCATTAAACTTCTACTCACTTTTCCATGCTATGACAACTTCTATGAATTGTTTTAATTTCAATCAAATAAATCAAATCAATGAACATACTATCAGTATCTATAACTTATCCCTTAGAGCTTTATTATCACTATAATTAATTATATCTATGTTTCCTTTCAAAAAATTTAAAAAAAAAAAATCGATGAACTTACAGCATCATAAGCAGTGCTTTAAAGCATGGTGTAAGACAAGATTCAACATAACAATGTCTATAAATATATATAAATCCGCATGTATGCATTTCCAACTCTTCTTTATATAGAATTCAATAGGTTTTATCCCACATTTATAACTAATGTATTCATTAAGGAATATCAAGAATTGACCATTTATACTTCTATTATGCACTATAACCATTATAAAGATTTTTCTATTTACAAGTCCACTTTTAAACAGAACTAAGTAGTAACCAGTTTGAGTTGTAAGAAACAGCTATGCCTAAAAGCAATAGAATAAGTTCATTCATTTTTCTCTTAAAAAAAAGTTATCCACGTCGGCAAATAAAAATAAATAAATAAATAATATAACACAGATTATGAGGAAGAAAACATTGATCCACTCCTGAAAGGCATAGAAATGTTTTTGCTTACACAATTGAAATGTATATGTAATTCTATAAACAGAGCAATATACCAAGAGTTCAAATGAGGGGGAAAAGGAATTCGAACACTTGTATTTGTAGTGATTAAATCTCCATCAATGATATATGCACCTAAGTAAAACCCTTAAAGCACAAAGCCGGAGAAAGTATAGGTCTAGGACTAACCAGTAACCTATGTTACATGAACTTGGATATGGGTGCCAGATACAAGTATGCATCTTGAGGTCGAACTTATTTATTTACAAACTTAGGGATATGAAAACTCGGATATTATATTTTATTCTTTTTTACGTCTTCTCCCTCATTTATATCCATTTTATTCTTCCACTCAAGTGAATTTCACGTAATAATCATTATCCTCTTTCATCCTTTCTTTCCTTTCTAATGGCAAATCTACATGGCCATATTTTCAAATGAAGCATCAGACACATAGCTCATACTCATGTCATATCATGAATGGTTGGCCACAGTATCAAGCTAAATTAAAGAGTCCAGGTAACATATCCATAGCCTACTCTACATCTCATTAAACAACTCATATAGCTAAGAGGCTAGTAAATTCTTTCCAAATAACAAGAGTCATTAAAGAAAACTCTAATAAGATAAGTTAGGATCATAAGTCATAGATAGTAGATACCCAATTTGGAATACTATTCCCATGCATCAGGATCACTAGTGTTTTAACGCCAAGCCGAGGCCATGTCCAGTCCATCACCTAGGCCATTTAAATTAAACCACCTGAGCCTTGCTAAAGGCAGGCACTGGAGTTCTTTGAAGTGTTCTTTTTTTTTTTTTTTAAGTAAAAGGGAGCTGATGTAAATATGTAAAGCATAAGGTTCTTGCCTTTATGTTATTAGTTTATTGCAATATGATTGTATGGCTAAATAAGAAAACTTTTACCTCAAGAGGTGAACTTATAAGGTTATACCATTATAAAAGGTTTTTTTTTTTTGGGGGCATCTCTTTATGCTATTAGTTTATAGCAAAATGATTGCATAGCTAAATATTAACATAACTTTTAACTTAAGAGATAAACTTACACCATTATGAAAGGTTTTTTTTTTTTTTCTAATTCTGATTTGTATTCTATTTTTTATATCACTGCCAATATGCTTACATACGTTTATATCAAACATGACTCTATATGTCACTCTACTCTCACTATGTGGCAACTATTCATATTTCCTCTTTTTTTTTTTTTTTGGGTTTTAGTTAGTCAACCAAAATTTTGAACAGTACAAAATATGGTTAATCTTTTCTACACAAGAATTGAAATCTATATCATGGACTGCATGTGTAATCACAGATACCAAATTTCTAATATAAAACTAATTTACTTAGGAAGTTGCAACTTTTTTTTTTTTTTTTTGACAAGAAACAGAAAAAATTTATATAATGCAATCAATTACTTATTTACTCAGAATTTGCAACTAAATATTACTTGCAACATCCAGGCATGACAAGCCCATGCGAAGGCACAGCCTTGCCCAGATAAAATAATCAACTAAGTATCCTCTTGACACCTTGAAAACACTGTATCACAATGCAAAATTTTTAAGAGAATTATTGGAATGGAAAGTCAACTGCATCAAAATAAGAAAACAGAATAAAGAATAAGTCTGAAGTAAGTCAAACCAAAATACCTCCACCTTCAGTGTTCTTTTTGCCTTCAGCAGGAAAATTCAACTCTGTGGATGAATAGCCACCTTCATCAGCTTCACTATCCCCCTCGGAATCCTATCCAGAAATTAGTTGTCAGATTTCATACTAAATCACACTAAGACAGTGTGGCTCCTGATTAAAATTCACAGCTGTATAGGATGCAAGTTGGCCCAGCCTCAATTACATATCACAAGGGCTGATTAATGCAAAAGCAAAATGGAGTAACATCCATTATGTGGAACTGATGTTCATTTAGCATCAAGAAGTATATTTTCTGAACTAAATGAACACAAACCTAAGCAGATCTTGGTGGACCGATCAAAAGAAGTAATTGCAAAAGGTTTAGGGCAATGCTAAATTCTGACTGCATTGTTTTATTATAGATAAAAGTGGTTCAACCCTTCTCTAGGATCTTATATAGGTGGGAGCTTCTTCCTTTTTCGGTATCAATCTACAATGGACAAATATGAAACAGGCAAATTTTCATCAGTGCAAAGCTGCATAACTTGAGTGCCATAAACAAATGTCTGAGCCTATGATTAAATGCAGAAACACAATGCCAAGACCAAAACAGAGGTACAGTGGACAACCATACGACAAATTATTTGCCCAGACCATGGATCCTCAAATTCTGCATAGGATTCTTGCACTTCCAAGGGAAATGAAGGTCTTTGCACCATGACCAGTATTGAGAATATACTCACTTCCCATTCAAATATATTAAACTAAATAAAAATCTTGTAACACACACTCTGTTCCCATATATATATATATATATATATATATATATATATATATATATATATGTCCGATCCACAGATTTACACCACGACGCGCATACGAGTCATTGCTCGTCACCGGCTTCTATTTGTCTAGACGTGATCCAATTGGGTTCATGTGTCTAAAGAGCATACCTACCGAAACAAATACGATTGCAGCGATAAGATATTCCCTTCATTGATCCTCTATATTGTTTATGGAATCTACATCTTTTGGGGTTATAGTTGATGGTTGTTTTTCAATATATATAACCAAATAAAAAGCTTTTACAAGCATACATGCATGCTTGCATACACCCTCACCTGCACACACAAACACTTGCACACATGCATATATATATATATATATATATAAAACCATATCCTTGTACATACTACTTTCCCTTATATGATACTATTGCCTGTTTCTTACATATATGAAAAAATACAAAAATAAAAATGTAACAGGATTAACCATATCAACACTGAACATAATAAATTAAGATTAAAGGACTGAATTCTCTGCAAAAAGACTAAGATGGGCTTATTCATTGAAAGAATAGCGCAGACCAAGAAATAAATAAATAAAAGAAATACCTCCAAAAATTTCAGGGCGGTGGTCATGGGCATGCCAGTTTTGACATCTCATATGGTTACAGTAAAACATCAGATAATTGCAGAAAAAATATGCTATTTGAATTTGTCAGAGGAAAACTTTGACCAAAAATGAACTTAATCAAACTTCAGATTTCAAACAGAATAATGAAAGTAAACAGAAATAAATTTCTTTTAACAACAAGACGAGGTCCATGTAGCTCTTGTTCAAGCAACAATTTTATTTTTCCAAAAATTGAAATTAAAATTAACGACACATAATTGACACCATTTCAGTATTTATGAAACAAAACTACAGTGTGCGTTAAAATGATGATACAGACACAATCCATCTACATAAATTGGTATAGTTTTTTTTTTTCAACAATCTTTAGGTAGCTCTTATTACCATCATCATCATGTAGCTGGAAGAAGGCCTTGTTGAATAGCGTTGTTGAATTGAGCTTAAAACAACCATTATCACCGTTCCAGAAAATTAGTGTCCATAAGTTTGATACTAGAAAATTAGATAATTTAAACTGATCTAACAACATCCTCATTTTCAATATGTGGCTTAAAGAAAGCACAATTATAAAACATGAACACTACAAAAAAAATACCACATAAGGTGATACATCACACTGTAACAGAGAATTTAGTAAAACAAAGAGGATAAGCCATTGTCCATGATTACCTTCATATCACTGAGATCAACATCACCTCCAAAGAAAGCTTTTCTCCTTATCCTACCATCGTGAAATTCCGTTTGTTCTAGCACAGGCTGCCTCTGATCATTATTCTCAAAATCAGAACCACCTTCATCACTTTCATCTTTCTCTGAAGACTCTGCTTCATCCAGATCCTCATCATCACTTTCCTCATCTGACCCATTCATCCCATTTTCTTCTTCAGATTCATCTTGACCTGAAGATTCCAGATCATTCCTTTCCTGACCATTTTCTTCACTGGCAAGAGCATCCTCTGGGCCAAACTTGTGTTCTGAATTTGACGGCTTCCTGCCGAAAAGAGTAATGAAGCTATTTTCGAGTTTTTCATCAATTGAGTATTTCGTGTTCTGAAGCGATTTCACCAACACCTCACCTACATCATGGTCCTTTCCTGGAAGTAAAAAATTTTAGGCAAAAAAGAGTATTGCATTAACTTGTTTTACACAGAGAAAAGTTCAACAATATTTTTAGTATCTGCTGACCATTAAATGAAATGTTTAAGCAGAAGAAGAATACAAATTAATTAATGGTCAGAGGAAACCATATTTAAAAAATTGAGATCAAAATCAATCTTATATATTTATATTATATAAATATTACCTTTCTGAGCCTGAGTCCCATTATCATCAACTTTGGAAAACTGAACAAAGTGATCATTTATGTTTATGTAGACAGCATCCTTGTCATAGAGAAGATCCCCAAGACCAGACATTGGTGCATAAAAAAGTTTTTCCTTGTCACGTAGACCCTTGTTTTTGGCAGCAGAAGGCAAGGGACAGGGATCAGCCAAACCAGTCACACCAGTTAAGCTGTAATCACCTACACCAGCAATATGCACCTAGAGAATAAACAAAGGTGATCAATAAATTATGTGAATAATTTTGCAAATAAAAAAGAAAAATCATATGGCTATTGGCAGACATAAAAGAATTACAAACACAGCTAAGAAGAAAAATTAGAGTAAACTACCTCATCACAGAAGCCAGTTACAGGTAAACGTTAAATAGGTTATTATTTTTTTGTGGGCCCCACCATAATTTAAATTAGAAAAGAGCACAGTATATCTAAAAAGTCGTGATGCCAGTCACTTTACTTAAAGAAAATCAACAAAAACTACAAAATCCATCACTCCACGTCCCCAACCAGTGGGTAAATATCCCTTCTTTTTGTCAAAGATAAATGCATATCCATATGTGTGGAATATTTACACATAATGTGCAGTCAAGGCATAGTTTGCATGGAAAAATCAATGTTATGTTTTAAATTCCAAAGTGACAAAACTTGTTCCACATGTCCATTTGACCACATAAATCAGTAATTTTTCTTAGGTAAAAAGAACAAATTTAGGACAATTCAAGTTCAACAGCTGGAATTGACAAAAACACAAAAATGAAAAATGAGAAAAAAAAAAAGGAAAAACAAACAAAAAGAATGCTTATCGTCCAACAGAACATCTAAGAATTGGTGTAAATAGTTCTAAACAGAAAACTTTACATGGTGAACTCCAAAATGTAATAATTATTAGTACTTTACTGAATCTCTAACTATACAGCAACTTAAACACCCCATTATTTTGAGAGGAAAAAACGTTTCATTTTACAAAACAATAGCCGAGGCCATAAAAGCTCAAAAAAGTAGCAAAAAACCAGGCAACAAACAGAAAACCCACAACAAATGGCAATAATCAAAATTACAAAGAATCATTAAAAAAAAATTCATTATAAATTTCAAATAATGAAAAACATAACAAGATTTTCACCCAAATTCCAAGCACTAAAGGCCCTTAATCTGTTCAAACTATACAATAAATTCCCCTTACTTTTTCCGCGTGATAATTTTCTTTCTTGTTTTATGAACAAAGATTAATAAAAACAGTAAATCCCTTAATCTAGTTTTATTTTAATTTTATACATCTGAAGATTTCCAGTACTCCTATAAAAGATTATTTTTATTTCAGCAAAGGTTTTGCTTTCCATCTTGCCGTAAATAGAAATTCTGATCATTCTAAAACAGCAAACTCTGGATTTTGACAAATCAAACCATCACATTTGGACCACAACTTTTTTAAGGTTCTGCAACCACGAAACATCGCCAAAGTCTTCAGCAACCCACCACCAATCCTCTGGAAATATATGACTCTACAATTTTGACCCTTTCAATAATGTGTATTGTGGCATTATTAATGTTTTCAGTGTAAATGATTTTAACTATTATGATGTGTTTTTTATCATTTTGTGAAAAGTTAACAATTATAGAATACAGTTAGATATACAAAATTTTTTGTATATGAACAAAGACCTAGAAATAAGTAATTCATTATTTAAGGACTATTTTTATAGCTTAAGCCACGTCTAGGCTATGCATTGTCTGGACAAAGAAAATCATCCAGACAGCAGCTTGGCGGCTTAAACTCAGTGGTGCATCTGTGCGCATGTATCTGCGTAGAAAGAGAAAGAGATTCAAACAAATAAAAAAGTTCTATAGGGATAATGAACAGAGATTTTCTACGTGGCCTAAACCCCAGCCTAGATAGGATACCTTGCTACCTTGACAACAATGCATCAAAACAGGTTGAAGCATGGAAGTTCCATGAGTTACGTTAGATTGTTACAAGAAAATGAATTCAGCAACCATATTTTCATCAAGTGTGCATTCACAAAGGGGCTTTTGGAGATCTTATAGTGAGCATTCTACCAAAACATGAACAGCTTGTTATCATTACCACAAGTTGGAACATGCTTGGTCAGTGATACTTAGTAAGAAAATACTAGAAAAAGCCCAGACACGTGAAAGATTTTTGCTGCTGTTGGAATAAGGAGAAGCCCCACTTTTATCGCTACTGGAACTGGAAGTAGAATGAAAGAAATGATCCACAAGGAGTCACTAAGGATGAGAGTTAGGGCTCAGGGAGAGGTCTCATTTCATTACATCTTTGTAGATACTAGATTCGAGTGTTAAACTGGAATGTGTGTCATTCTCCTCAGGCAGACAGATTGTCCTCTCTTGGTTGTGTAAGATTTTTGTGCACCATTTATATCCATTAATAAATATTTACTCCCTTGGCAGAAGAAGGGCAGATCAGGGACAAACAAAAAGGAAAGAACAAGAAAAAGAAAAGAGGAAACAGAAAGAAAATAAGAAGAAAAAGAAAAGAGGACAACAAAAGTAGAAGCAAAGTGTTGCAGAGCAACTGTGCAAACACAAAATCATGGAGAGTTACTCTACTTGTTCAGTTCTTTTAGTTTCAGGGTTTGTAACAGGTTTTTTAGCCCAAAGTTGAATTATGCGTGATTTTTAATTAGATATAATGAAAACTTATATAACATATTCATGAAAAATCTCTAGGCTGTATATTCCAATAAAAAATAAGAGTACTGCACATCTCCTAGCTTAAAAATACTCAAGCGCTTCATGAACCCACAGTGCATCAAGAATTCTATAAGTGAAAGTGATTCAATAACTACTTGATTGCCATTAACATACCACCTCAAAAACATCAGAAAGTAAATTGAAGATTATTACTACTTTCCACTAAAGAGCAGCCAAAACAGCCAGCCGCAAAATAAACTTTACAAAATGAGGTTATCTACAAAAAAATCTGGAACCTAGAATTATTTACAAAATCCTACACTAGCACATTCCTAAGTGCTTCAGTAGATTAGATAGATCTCACAATTGGAGAAATATCAAAAAGTCATTCTATCAAAGTCTTAAAGAAAAATGTCAACAGTAAGTCCAGAACTGTGTACCTTAGTGCCTTTTTTCATATTACAACCCCGAAGATAACCATATAATGTGATGTTTCTGTCACATTTATTGTTCATCTGCACCCTTTGTGGAGGAGTAACGTCTTCGAAACGATCGACCAATACATAAGGATGCGAAGATCTCCAAGACAATGGATGAAATTTCATAACAGAGATGAATCTTGCAAGATTGTGAATTTCACGTTTCGGATACCTATTTTTAGAAGTGTAAAAGATCCTTACACAATATCTTACTTTAAAAGCTATTGTAATGAGATATCAGCTGGACAAACAATCAAATAGCAGAATAATGGAGTTTGATACACCATTAAAGAATTCATTCAATACTTACTTCCCATGAATAAGACCAGATAAATAAAACAGCTTAGCTCCATCATAGATTTCAGTCCAAAAGCGATGCTTTAGTCGTTGCTTAGTTTTCTTAAGTTTCTTTACATCCTTGAATTTGTCAAGATGAGTAAGGACTCCCATAACCTTTGGGAAGCCATGAACTTGCAAAATATTAAGGAACTCAAAAGTTTCCTGCACAAACAACAGATGATAATTCATACAGATATACTATAAGCATCAAAGTAGTCTAGATTAAAAATTTTAAAGAGAGGCTAAAAAAGTTTAAAAGATATTGATAGCAAGGATTAACTACATAAATTTTATTAAGAGAATGAAACATTTCCATTGCCGATTTCAACAAAAAAAGGTAAAATAATAGTTAGTACACTAATTAAATCAGTGTTAGATATCCTTCCGACGTATTACATGTCCATTTTTAAACTTCCAATAGGAGTGGCTGATTGGATGGAACAGTTGATGTGCGATTTTCTTTGGGAAGGACAGGATGGAAACAATAGTATGCACTTGGTGGAGTGGCCTCAAGTCCAACGAAGGAAGGAGCTAGGTAGGCTTGGAATTGAAAATTTGATGGCAAGAAATAGATCTTTGGTGGCAAAGTGGTTGTGGCAGTTCCCGAAAGACAAGGATCAGCTTTGGGGGAAAATTATCAGCAATAGGCATGGAATGGATCCCAATGGTAGAGATGTCAATGTTCAGAGGAAAGCTACATTTAGAAGCCGTGGAAGTTTATTCACTCCACCCACCCGGTTTTCGATCCCTATATCATATTAAGCGTAGGTAATGGAAGGTCTATACGATTTTGGGAGGATGTGTGGAAGGAGGATGAAGCATTTATTGATAGATTTCCTAGATTACATAGGCAGTTGGCAGCACATAATCGTCCTTATGGTATGAAAATTAGTCGAAGTTCGTCGAAATTAGCCGAATTAATTAGGTAATTTGGACAATCGAAACGAAGTTCACCTGTAATTATAAAATTACAAAATTTCGCCGATATCTCCAAAAAATAGGCAAAGTTCACTTAAAATTGAAGTTTTAAAGAATTTTGTAGAAAAAAAATGTATTATAAGTCGTGAAAAAGTGCATTTTTAATGAAAGATTTTATGTAGCGCACAAAGTTTCTTCCGTATAATTATAGAGATTGTATAAAAAAGTCATTCTCTATAAATGAAAAAAATTTAAGGTGATATATGTATGACTAACGAGTGGTTATCCAAGAGAAAGAACAAGTTGTAAATTGAAGAAGGGATGATAGAGAGAATAGAATAAGAGAAAAATAAGCTAAAAGCCTAACAGGAAGGACATTGAAAAAAGAAAGAAAAAGGAAAACCAGGGTTTATATTTGCAAGACCATTAGAGTTTGACAATAAATTTTTCTTTGTTTCTTTCATTTTTCTAATAATTTTAGGTTAACACGTGCAATGAATTCTTATATGTAATGTTAATGTTAAAACATTGTTAATATCAAATTACATGTTCGGCACCATTATATATATACTTTTATATGTAAAATGTATTTATTATGTTTGTTTTTAGTATTTTTAATAAAAATTGTTCATATTTTAACATTCACATAGTATATTTTTGAATTTTTCTAAGTTGATAAATTTTTACAAAAATTCTTTCGAATTTCTCGAACTCTTCGAATTAATTCTAATTTTCAAAGACTGAAATTTGGGGCGAAGTCGAATTTTTGTTCCTTGATCATCCTATCTCTTTCTTCATGGTGCACGAGGATCCAAGGTCATCAGATTGGTAGCAGTTTCATTTACGAGCCAATGGCGGTCCGAGGGGCTTCGTTCATTACTAGGGAATTATGAGCTGAGGAACAGGGAGGACAAGATTAGGTGGGTTAATAAAATTTCAGGGGAATTCTCTTCAAAATCTCTTTTTCTATCCATGACTGAAGATCCTTCTATTGCTCCTAACACTATTCTCAAGGAAGTATGGAAGGCACCTGTTCCTTCAAAAGTGAAGTTCCTCGCGTGGATTGTATTCAAGAAGAAGGTGAATACAGGAGATATGATTCAGAAAAGGTTCCCAACATGGGCTTTGTCCCCGTCTTGCCGTGTTTTGTGTAAGCAGAATGGGGAATCGACAGCTCATATGTTTGTTCAGTGCAACTTTGCTTCTTTTCTGTGGGAAAGATGGAGGAATCATTTTCCCATCTTTTCTAATGGAGACGGTCAAGATAATCACAGTGGTGTCTGTCCGTATTGGGAGGAAGCGGCTAGAAAATGGAGATGGCATTCGATGGTGGCTAGCTTAGCAATGATGTGGTGCTTGTGGAAAGAACGAAATGCTAGGATTTTCTCAGATAAATTCTCCCCACCACTACACATTTGGGAGGAATCTCATTACTTAGCTTCGTTCTGAATTAGTCATAGCACTCTATCGATGTGCTATTCAATGTTTGACTGGCTTAAAGTGTGGAACAATGTATTATAGGATGGGGTCCTAGGATGTTTGTAGTGGATACCTAAATGAATTTTGTAATCCTTTACTTTATCAACAAAACATCATTTCCATAATTAAAAAAAAAAGTATAGAAGAAAAGTTAGATTTTTAGAATTATATGTATAGTTTTAAAAATCTATTGAGACTTACACCTTCAAGCCAACCTCACCTAATGTCTAGTGAAAACAACACCATTGATGCTTGCACCTCACTTACATCAAGCTTGTTCCATGAGACGTATGCGTCAAGGTTATGTGAGGTGAGGCTCTTATCATATGTGACTAAAAGGATTTTTGGCTTTTTTGCTTGCATTTTTTTTTTCCTTGAAACACTTAGCTTCATGCTAGGACAAAACACTACTTTTTTTTTTCTTTTTCTTAAAGTTTTACTCAATTATTTAGAAGGGAGTTTAGTTATATAACTCCAAACCTAAACTTTAAGCCATTCTTTTTATACTCGCACTTATCAATTTTTTAGAGATACTTTAATTGATGTTGATACAAATGTGGTAGTCCTTTTTTCTTCGTAAAATTTCTTTTGGCAATTATTAGGAAAGATAAAAGTTTTGAAACTCTTGCTAACTACACCCAGATTACCTACTCGACTTTTGTGTCCAACGTTTCTATAAGTTTATTGTAAGGAGATCATCAACCAACATGTGGTTGGCTCAATGTCTGGCGCCTTTCAGCAAAAAGAATGAGATTTTGATTTCAAATTCCTGCATAAGGCACTAGGGCATCTCCCTCTCAAGCAACTAGGGGCCTAAGTGGAATAGTTGGGTGAAGCCTGAATACTACTTAGGGCATCTCCAACCCCAACTTCAAATTTTACTCCATTTTGAAGTTACTCCAACACCAAATTACAATTTCTTCTCCAACCCATTACTCATTTTTTACTTCAAAAAAAAATATTCTTAGAATATTCCCTTTTACCTTCTTTTTATTTTCTTTTTTATTATTTTTAAAAAATTTATTTTTATACATAAATTTTATTTCACATATTTATTCAATATTACGTTTAATTACTAATAAATAAATAATAAATAATACACTACAAAATTTATAAATTATTTTATTATGTCATAATTAATTAAATTTAATTAATTATGTAATAATTAAATAAATTTCATGACTTATAAATTATTTTGTAGATCATTTGTAAATAAATAGTATATAAAATTTAAATTCTAATCTAACTTAAAAAATAATGCATTACAACAATTACAAATATAACATAAAAATAGCTAAAATATTTCATTAATTATAAAAAGGTACACTTAATCATCTGAGTTACTATATTTTTTCTACAAGTAATCAATTAATGCATTTTGAAGCTCGAAGTGAGCATTTGTATCTCAAATTTTACTCCAGTTGCTATTGTATGTTTTATGTTGTTTTTGCTATTGCATGTTTTATGTTGTCTTTATTATCTATTTTAATCAATGAAAGTTTTATTTAAAATATTATGTTACAAAATTTTATTTTATGTATTATGTTCCATATTATATTTCTTATTATGCATTATCTAAATTTGTTTAAAAAAAAAATTAAAACCTTCAATTTTATATCTAATGTCAATTTTATAGTATTAAAATTTTAAATATATACAAACTATAAAAAATATCAAATTTAAAAAAATAATTAAATACAATAAAACATGTTTATTTTAAAAAATAAAGAATAAAAATAAGTCTAAAATAATAAAATTCAATAATATAAAAATAAATAATATAACTAAAATTTTTAAAATAATTAATTTTGTAACTTAACAAATATAATTTCCATTAAAAAATTTTAATCAAAATTATAAGTAAAATAAAAAAAAACAATTGATTTTAAAAATTTTTAAAAAAAACAACCAGCGCCAACTTGGCACTGGTTTTGGCGCTGGGTTGGAGCAAACCCAGCGCCAAAACCTCCAACCCAGCGCCATTTTGGCGTTGGGTTGGAGAAGCCCTTAGTTGTTAAAAAATAAAAAGGGACTATCATTAAACATAACTAAAGAGAAAGCTAGGAACTTAAAACTAGAAAATGTGAAAACAAAGATATGGTAGAATTAAAACCTACTATCCTTGCATTCTATTTGTTAAGTTTCTACAATTTTCTTGTTTTGGCATATAGAAATGTAAAAAATATGGCTCTTAAAATGTGTTCATTAAGTTTCTAATAGTGCTTGTATCAATTAAAGGAACTTATATATCAAATTTTGTCTTGAATGTTTGACATTGCTGTGTAATAAGGTAAACATATACAGAAATAACTTAAGTTCATTTATATTTTATGTTTCATTATTTATTGATAATATTGGATTTTTAGAATTAAGGAAAACATGTTCTTTGCAAAAATGTAACGCTTATAGTCAGACGTGTGCACATACACACACAGAGAGAAAATCATAGTAGTTAGATTAGAGTATGAATTGAAAACAAAGCTCAAACATGAAGAGAAAAAGTAAAAGCAGCAAATATAATTAAGCAATGAGCAATTTATTTACCATTTCAAAACCATAGCTCCCATCAATAAGTAGCAATGCTATATCAGCAAATTTAGCAGCATCAATCATGCCATTAATATCATTTGGGCACTCCACAAATTGCAGTCGCCTCTGCTTACCTGATGTGCGTTTAAGAAATCATTAAGTTGATGCAATAATGACCACAAAAGAGGATTTTTTTTTTTAATACCAATCCATAACATGGTTGCTTAAAAGCATAGGCTAGGGTCTTAAGTCTAGTAGGTCATGATATGAAATTTACTAATCAATAAGATTAAACCACAGGCAAGAAGCAGACCTGATACAATGGTAATTGGACCACGGACCTCGGGCAGGTTATGCTTGGTGTAGTGCTTAACAAGAGACTTTATCAAAAGTGATTTCCCAACCTGTAGCCAATATACCAGTTAATATTCCATCCTATTTTGTTATGAAGACTTTCAATGATTGATAAAGCCAAAACTTCAGTACTCAGTAGTATTGAATCTCAGCATGTAAACCAAGGAAAAGAAAAATAAAAACAAAGCACTTTAGAAGCTGTTTTTGGAGTCTTGATGTTCTTTAAAATGGTATACAGAGCGCATCTTCAGCAATAACACATAAAAAGAAGACTCCTTTTGCTCTATACATAAAAAGAAGACTCATCCAAGTTACCAAAAGCAGATGTGTACAATACTAAAAAGGTGTAGCATAGCATATAAATTGATGACCAAGACACAAAATTAGATCTATTTTTCATTATTTAGGCTGTTATGATTATTGCAACGATCTATATACCACAAAGAGTCATTTAAGTTTATTCCCGCATCAATTAAGCTAATATTCTAATCAATACACAAAAAAAAAAATACCTGCGGAGGCCCCTGCACAACAACAACAAACGGAGCCGGCTCTCCAGTTGTCCGATCAATCGTAGGCATATGAAGCCTGCGCTGCTCTTTCTCCGTAGCACGAGATTGCAAGCGCTTGGCCTTCACGGTCGAAGTAAAAGCAAAAGCCTGTATAGCAAAAAATAAAATAAAATAAAATCAAGAATAATACCATCAATACAATAACCTCAAAAAAAAATTTAAAAAAAAAAATTAACAAATAATACCTTGGGATTCTGCTTCTTCTCTTCCGAACCATCGTGCTTCTTTTTCTTCGCCTTTTCCTTCTTCTTAGCAGAAGCGCCTGATTTATGAGTCCTGTGAGACTTGTGAGATTGCTCATGATCTCCGGCAGTAATCGCCATTGTTGCCGCAAAGCTACTAGCGGTTGAAACAAAGAGTTTCAATCGCTACTAAAAATGTGGATCCAGTGGAATGGTCGAGAAGAGCTTCCAGCGTAAACCCCAGTCGTCCCGTACTGCAGTCTCCTTCTCGGGCTAGTTCCAGTGGAATTCGCGAGTTCCTGCTGCACGGTAGCGAGCTCGTCCAGCTTCCGGGGTGTAGGGTTTAAAGACAGGAAGAGCACGTTACACAAAAGACTTCATGCCGTTAAGCTGTGGCAGAATAATTTACAACTCGGTGAGAAAGGGTGGGTTTAGCGGTTCGGCCGGCCGGTCTAAGTGATGTTGAACCAATAGCTTTAGAAGTTAAACTCATCCTACCCTTGGCTTCCAGGGTAGCAAGGAGAGGATGGTGGTAAAGCTAAATGTATATCAATAACAAAAAAAATAATATATTATTAATATAAATAAGATTTATATTTTAGGTGATAAATAATTATATTTAATAGACATTAAAATCAAAAGGTAGTCTCTAATCCAAGTCGTGGGTTGCTCTTTTTTTTTTTCATTTTAGAGTATTAACTTTTTTTTTTAAATTGACAATGCGGGCTGTCAACATGACAATTAAAAGTAGGTAGATATGTTAATAATGTCTATATTTTTTTTTCACGTCAGATTTATATTAAAAGTCTACATTTACATTAAAATTATTTTTTAATTTTAATGTTTATTCAATCTTACATAACATATTTCAGGGCTCTTATATTTTTTTAGGTTATGAAATGTATGTTGTGTTTATTATGATAATGAGGCTAGCTAATCAGGTCCCATCTTTTTTCTTCTTCTTTTTTTTAAGTTGAAAAGGTTATGATCAAAAACCCATTACTCCATGAGCCACAACTATTTTTTAATTTTTTAAATTTTTAACAAAAAAAAAACCAAGAAAGAAAAGGGAGAAGAAGATAAAGTTGTTCAAGGATTTATGCATACATATTTAACAAGTTGGTCAAATAAAAAAGCAAGATTTGTTTAGCAACTGTATTTTTTTATTATTATTATTATCAAGTTTTTTGGCATTTGAAATATATCATTGGCCCCTTTGAATGAAAATATTTTTACTTATATTTAGATATAATAAAATTATTTTAAGTTAAATCTTTAAGTGTATTTATTATATATTCCGTTTATTATTTATGTGTGTATTTAGATATATGTGTTTAGTTAAAATCTGTAATGGTTAAATAGTATTAAAATTGAATAGCCTAACCTAAAGCAAATCATTTATAGTTTCGAGTTATCACAATTACTTGGTTTGCACTAGTGAAATCCCTCGGTGTCAAGATGGTTTGGTTTACATTTATCTATTTATTTAAAAAATAAATAAATAAAATAGATACTAAAAAAATAATTAAAAGGAGGCTCGAAGGAGATAAAAAAGAGAAGAAGATGAGAGAAAGGAGATAAAAGAGACTATAAGAAGAAAATGAAAGAGGAGGTGAATGGAGAAGTGAGTTTTTGGCCAGTTTAGACTTTTTTTCGAACTAGAGTTATGAGCTAGTCCAAACTAATAAAGTCCATCAAAAAAAGGCCCCAACCAACAAACTCGGACCCAAATACCAACAATCGTTAGAGTTGTTGGTGTCTGCCCTCCTAAGAGGACAGAGTTCGAGTCTCTAGTTGATAAGACAATTTTGCAATATCGCACGTGCGAGAGGGTATATGTGTGAGTTGGGATGTGTGTGTACTTAAAAAATAAACTTTGACGCAAATTAATTAGGTTCAATTGGGTTAGGTTATATCAATCCAATGATTTTCATCCTTACTTGGTTATTTGACATTTTAGAGTACTTAAGAGTTTTGTATTTTTTAGGGCAATTTTAATAGATAGATCATTTAAGAGTTTGATGTCTCTCTTACATCAATAATTCATAAAATATTTATCTATAATACTACATCTCATAATGAGTCACAATTTATTAAATTGTACTATATTGGCTCACAATCATATTCGTTATTTAAAATATTTATAATAAATATTATATAAAATACATATAATTTAAACTATTCACACTTAAATAAAATTTATATATAATTATTTAAAATTTAAAAAACTATTTGTTTAAATTATTTTTTATGTATTTTTATAATATTGATTTTTTACATTTTAAAGAAATGTCGGGACTCCTTCCCTAAGTCAAGGACGTCTCAACCGGCACTGTGGGCTGACGAACCCTCTCACCAAGTCGAGTTCGCCCGACCATTGTTAAGCACTTTTCAAACTCATATAACATACGATATCAGAATAATTGGGACGCCTAAAAATAGAAGTAAGCAACATACAAGCGGAAACATTTCATTAACCATTTGTCTTGTCCAAAATACATAATGACCTTTTACATATGTACAAAACGACCAACCTCAAATCAAAAGAACAAAGAACAGAGACAGACTCGTGAAGGAATCAGGCGATCACTACGTCTTTCCCTTTGTCAGCTGCTGTAGAACCTGAAATGATGATAGAGTAGCGAGCCTAAAATCAACGTAGCACAGTGAGTAGAAAGTTTAGCATGTCATCCATAATCAATATTGTAAAACAATGCATGTATGCATGGACAGTAAAGATGATATGACATTCGAAAGCATGACATAGTATGAAAACAGTTATAAACAGTGCAATAGTTTCAGAAAACATATTAAATCAATGTCAGTTAAAACGTATTCAAGCTAGGTTAACTCAACAAACCCAACCTATGGTCATCGTTCGGGTGGGTCCTGAGTTAGGAGTACTGGCAACTCGAGCGGGTTCGGCAGCTAAGCGTACTCCGCGAATACCTTAACCCCTGGTGCTCGGACCTCGAGTGTCATGACTCAAGTGGGTTCGACAGCTAGGCGCACTGATTATATGCCCTAACCCCTAACGCTCGGACCTTGAGTTTATCACAATCTCATCAAGTACCTTGACCCCTATGTTCAGCCCTCGAGCCTATGGTCTCACTACTAGTGCAGATCTATGCATCTCAAATCAATTAGATGTATCTGAATCGTGTGAAACCATTTAAACCATGTCATTTCATACAAGTTTCGTGTAGGGAATAAAAGTCATAGAAAACACCTAAATCAAACTACTCACCTCGGGTCCTGCACACCGATATCCCGTCGACAACCGGTCCAGTCCCGTGGTACTCTCTTGAATCTGCATCAATCAAACTCAATCTCAGTTTTATCCATAGAGTGGTCCAATATCTAATCTCACTGTCCCTACTTAGTTTTGATGGACCCGAGTCGTTACGGTTAAACCTAGTCAACGCTGGTCAACTTTGGTCAATGAGGTCATCCTAGTCACCTTCGGTCAATTTGTGCCCAAATTGGGTCAACATAGGCTAATTGGGTCAAAATTGGTTCAAAATTGAGTCAATTGGGTCAAAATCCTCCATTTCTACACTTAGCCAATTTTAAGCTTTTTAGTTTAATTTGCGCAGCAAATTTATCGATTTTCTTGCAATCAATCCAACCTTTGGATTTATACGAGATCTTGCAGATTTAATTAAGACCCTACAAATATTTACCAAAATTTTATATTTTGATTTTTAGAATTCATTTGTTAGGTTTTTCGATTGAATTATCAGTGCCTTTAATTCTGGATTTCCTTCCTATATGCACAGTCAAGTTCCCGAATTTCCTATGACCAATCTAACCATTGGATTTCTACAAAAATTTCTAGATCTAATCTATATTCAATAGATAATCCCCAGGATTTTTGTTTGCAATTTTTTGATCTCATTTACTACTGTTTTCAGGTCGAATTACAGAGGTGTTAAATGCTAGTCCTTTGGTCCTACCTGCACAGCAATCTTTCCGATTTTTCTGGGAACAATCTGTATGTCAGAATTACATGAAATTTTCCATATTTACTCTACACTTCCTAAGGATTACTCAGAATTTTATTTCATGATTTTTGGACATTATTTGCTATGATTTTTAATAGGGATATCTGGAAAGTTGAATTCTCGAATTGCATGTTTCCAACAGTCAGTTGTGTATTCAATTGACCCACTAAATCAAATCAAAATGCTCTGAAATTTGGTAGGAAACCTCTAGACACGCTTGGGGATCTCTCCAGCAAATTTTAGCTCAATCTACCAAGGTTTGGTCAGTTAATTTTATCTCAGAATTTTCAGCCAGATTTCAAGAATTACTGGTTCATGCTTTCTATCATTCTTCATGTGGTTTATTGTCTCATCAACTTCAAATCTAAGGCCATTACTTGTACATGTTGCAAGCATGTAAGTCATACCACAATCTCTTATCAAGTTCCTTTCAAAACAGTATACCCATAAGCCCAAAATTGTTTTATACACAACTCAACAACATGACATACATAAGGGAATTTCAAAAATTTTTCTAAGTCCAAAGTTCATGTGTAATAAGGGATTTTCAACAGCATATAAAAACTTATCTACAGAGTCTTAAGGTTTGACCTTTATACCTCCTTGCAGCCCTTAATGTAAGCTTTCAATTGATCTAAGTCTCGGCCAAAATAGTTGCCCATAGCCGCTGGAAATGAAGGCTCAAAGTCACCCTCAAGATCACTTTCCCGCAGAAACTGTCAAAAAAGTTAGTAAGCAATCCATTTTGGCCCCGTTTATGACACACTTCCACAATTTATTTGCTATTTCGTAGAAAAGGAAAGTTAAGTAGATGTTTCAACGTTTATAACAAGCTATCATACGTCTAAAACGAACCTCAGATGGGTAGTAAACAAGCAGCTCAAAAATTAGATCAACATACAGCTTTCAATTTCTGGGTTTCCAAGTGTTGGGACAACATGTCTTTTCGGCTGTTTTCATCTCAAAGGGATGGGGTTTTGGATAGATGAATTGCACGGCCTAGTAGATTGGTCTGAGAACTTTCCAACAAATACAAGCACGTCTAAAACGATGGTGGGATGAAGGAGAACAAAGCTGTGCAAGTTGGATGTTCAAACATGAAAAATGTCCAAAATGAGTTTCATTGCATGTTTAAGCTCTTCATACATGGCAATGAGCTCGCCACGTGGTTTCCCACGTGGCTCATTGGGTTGCCTACATGGTGCAAATTTGTCCACCACTAGAGTCCTGCCCTACAGAGCTACCGAAGTTCGAAATTCCAGGGGCCAAAAACCATTGCTGCTGCTGTTTTTTCGCCAAAAAGAGGAGAAAACCAGGGGGAAAGAGGGGAGAGAAGAAAGAAAAGGGGGGGCACATGGGCCGGCCAACCCGTTCGGGTTGGCCCGTGCGCTAGGCTCGGGCACTAGTTTAATTATTATTTTAAAAATATAATTAGTTTAATTATTATTTTAAAAACAATATTTACATATTATTTTTAAAATTTGCCTTATATATATAACTGCAACGAAATAAAAAATAAAATAAATAAATAAATAAAAAACTGAAAGGGGGAAAGAGAAAGGGGATTGAGCGTATAAACACCAATTCAATATACTCCACCCCTAACCTCATTAAATAGCTTATTAAAATAACCAATTTTGCCAGTGATTTATAATTAGCTTATTAAAATAAAATTTGAACAAAAATTATTTTGAAGCTTGGTATTGAAATTGCCTATGAATGCACTTGTTTGATATCAAGTAATTAAAACATCAGCTTTAAAAAAAAAATTGCAAAATACACATTCATAAATCTTCATCATCTCCATCTTCCTTCTTCCTCTTCTTATTTGTTTTCTTATTTGCATGTTGAGTTTGACGATAGGCAAACCTCTATCCTAAAAAAATGAAGAAGAATTAAAGAGGGAAGAAAGGGCAAACAAAAGAATAATAAGAAGATAGAGATTTAAAGTATGGATTTTTAATAAATTTTTAAACTAATTTTGATTGGATGCAAATTGTAATTACTAAGTCAATAGATTTTTCATTGTCAACATTTGACTATAGGCATTATAACAGACTGTCCAAACATAAAACAAACTAAATGACATAATGTTGCTTGGTATTTTTTCAAATAATAATAATATCATTATTATTAATAATTTCTTGTACAATGTTAATCTGAGTATTTTGAACATAGTGTAACACATATAAAATATACCATTTTACATTTCACATGTTGATAAATATTGTCAAAATATTAGGAATACATTACAAATTACAAAATCTAAATGATAATATTACATAATCAATACTTACTCCAGTCTTATGATGACATGATTGACACTATAAATTCTAATAATATATTCTAACTTGTACCTTCAATGTTCTATAATCCTTCTCACAACTCATCATGTGATTTTGATATATCTATTGATACAAATTTTTACAATAAATATTTAACATAAACAATTAAGTCCTAACATTATATTGTTAGCATTCATGGTATTGGTAATGTGTTAGACCCTTGAACCTGATCATCAGATGAAGGTTTAGCTTGCTTGGCCAAGGGCCAAGCACTCATGCACCTCGAAATATGTTGCACAAGCAGTTGTCGAATGAGTTGTTGGTTGCTGAAAGTTCTAAACGTGCAAGAGCATGACAGAACGTGGAAAAGGCACAAAGGGTAGTTGGAACCAGTATCCGACCACCCATGAACGTGACACACGAATGCTGGCCACTTGGAAAAGTTACAAACAGTTGTGCTCGGTTATGGAACTACCCAGGCACAAGTGGCACGAGAAGGCATACCAGGGAAGTTATAGAAACCATTCATAACTTCCTCCAAGAGCAGAAGGATCATGAGAGCACCTTAGGGAAGTTATGCAATTGCCTATGGACAGGTGTACCCATGGACAGAAGTGCTCACAGACAGGTGTTGCACTGATGCACACCAGAGACATTAGGGAACTGCCCATAACTTTTCATGGACAGGTGGTGCACTGCTCACCAGGGAAGTTATGAAAATCGCCCATAACTTCTCACAGACAAATGACGTAGGGATACCCATAAATTCTTAGAGTCGCTTGGCAAGTGATGGTACATCACTGTGCATTTGTAAATGGCGATTTTCATATATAAGCCCATGTGCTATACTCGAAGCAGACAGTCCAGATTTACCTTGTAATTAAATTACTTGAGTAAATAAAGTGGTTTTTGTGCCTATTCTGTGTGTCTTGTGGTTTTACTCTTAACTGTTGGGATAAAACTTGTTACCCAGACGTTGTGCCCATTACATTGTGATTCAACCCTCCAAGGTGACCCTTCGAGAAAAGTTGATAATCACCTAGTCAAGCTTGAATGCATATCACTTCGGATTGTTGACTGCCCTGAGAACGATCATTTTGACCTATTTCCTGAGTGTTCTATGGTTGCTGGTGTTGGGGAGCTTGAGCTGGTGTAGTCGGGCAGTCTCTAGCAAGATGGCCCCTCTGCCTGCACAAATAACACAACCCAAGTCTCTTTGCTTGCTCCCTTGCCTCATCCTTATTTTGTCCTTGCCTTTGTGGAGCCTTACCATTCATGTGTTTCTTGTTGGCCCCTTGTTGGTCTTTATCGTTTCCGGGTCGCTTGTTATTTCCCTTCAACCGTTGTTCCCGGTCGAGTTCCTGTTCCAGAATTAATGCTCGTTCTATGACCTCCTTGTAGATTCGAAGGTCCAATGCCATTATTGTCTTTCAGATCTCAAGCTTGAGACCCTGTGAAAACCTAATGGCCTTCATTCTTTCTCCCCTGATTAAATTTGGAGAAAACTTTGCCAACTCCGTAAACTTTCTTTCATATTTGGTTACCGTCAGGTCTCGTTGGCTCAACCTGACAAACTCCTCCTGAATCTTTCGTAGCGTAGCTTCAGGGAAGAACTTCTCATAGAAATGTTCCTTGAATTTGACCCAGCTCATTCTTTCAATGTCGGTGTTCGTTTCATCAAACGTTCATACTATCATGACTCTAAATTTGGTTTCTAGGTTCTCAATTTGTTTAGTAGCCTAAAAGACTTTCTTCTAGGTTCTTTTCATGCATAGGTACAGGATTTAGTTTCAAAGCGAGTAAATAAACAAGCGAGCATGCCTTTCAAACAATCAAATAGTTCACGCTAGCACAACAAAGTTCCAAGCTTTCACCTAAGCTTTCAAGTTCAAGTGCCTCATCCCACTGTACCCCTTCCACTTAGGCTTTCACCCCGAACAGAACTGCACCTAAACAATTTTGCAAATTGCTCGATAACTAAGGTTTTCGAGCCCACTATACTCCACCGTCCCATACCAGCAAGCATAAAGAAACCCGTTATGCCAGAGTTACCGATCATTCACCACACATGGTCCATCATTCTCCGAGTCTAGGCTTCCTCCATACCCCCGAATTCCTATACATCCCATAATACATAGAAACCGAAAGATACAGAAGTTTTTCGGTCTCGTGTCCTGATCAAACAATTTTCTATTTTCACACAATTTTTCGTCTTTAGCCTATGTCTTAGAGATTTATGCTTTTGATCCACTGTGCCATTCATGGCTACAACACATTTCTACCTAGGGTCTTTTTCTAGACTTAGGGTTCAATCTGGTTGATTCACAACCTCTGTCTAGTCAAGATGTCACATTTGGCATCTTTTTCGACTTCTATTCACTTTTTTGCCCTAATTTTCCACCATCTAATTTTCTTTTATAGAAAATAAGAGTATCTTCAACTCTGACTACTCATATAAGCTGGTGGGACAACCTCCAGATCGGGCGGAGAGACCGAAGTCTGCTTAGTAACCGCGCTTTCTAAGGCGGGATAACCCACCTCCCTTTCAATGTTTAGCTTTACTCGGGACAAGGCTTACCCACTATCAGTTTAACTTGTAGTCTTTGTATCCAAACAAAACATTTCAAAAATATTTATTTTCTTTTTGAAAATACTTTTTAAAAATGTTTTTCTATTTCAAAATAGAAGGTAGGACATTCTAATTCTAAGTGAAACCCTAATTTTGAGTTTCTAAATCTTGCCAAGCAACTAATACTTTGACTTTCTAATCCTAGCCCAACAACATGTGTTTAGGTTTGTCGTTCTATTTCTAGCCCAAGGCACCTAAAGCCTAGGCTCTGATACCACCTTTGTAACACCTCGACCCCCGTACGTTCATTTCGACTTAACCATTTGTGGGCATAACCACTATTGCATCTGCTAGCATAACCATTTGTGGGCATAACAGCTATTGAAACAGTGGACTTAATTATAGGCCGGGTCCTATGTTACTTTACAAGTGACACAAACTTGATTTTCTATTCCTAATATCCCATGCCATAAAAATTAAACAAGGCTACATTATAAGAGATAAAAGGAATTCCAAATCTTCATTAAATCATAAAAGAAAGTTCACACTTTTAAATAAAGAAAACACAGCGAAAATTCTTAAGATTTGGGCAACATGCCCTACATGGAAAAATAAAGAACCCTAAAAGGTAGATGTTCCACATTCTTCTTCATAAAATCAAATCCCTAAAAAATGTTAAAAGAAGGGTGAGCTAAAAGCTTAGTGGATCTTAAACAACTATTTTCATATTCAAAAACATTAACACATCCATAATTCAAATACTAGTACAAATTAGGCGTATCAATCATCAATTTGTGTGAAGTTGTGTCTTAGACCAAAAGAGTTTCTCAACCCTTGATGTTCTTCACTAAATGCCTCCTTAGAGTGAAATATGGCATTAGCCAAATTCATTGGACCTTGGAACTTAGGGACTCTTATCCACCAACCAAGCACTTAGGTCATAAACCTTATGAACAAATCATAAGAGAAGTGCACCCATAGTGTTATTTAAACAACTATGATGGTACGTGGTTAAAATCACCATAATATGATATTTTAATCTCATAATCATGAAACATAAATAAAATATCAGAATATTACATTAAGCTAAAAAATAAAAACAAAAATGTTGCATCCATCATACATAATCATGCATCAAACGTATAAAAAGAAAAAAAAAACCTAAACATGATACTAACATGAATGGCATTACTAATGCATGATATTAGTTAGATAATCAAATCTGAAATATTCATGAATGATAAATGAAAACTGAAACGAGACATAAAAGAAACTTCAACAAACAAATCATCAAGAATGAACATGCTAATGGCTAGAATATGGAAAAGAGTTTAAGAGGGCAACTTCCACCTTAGCTTAAACATTTCCAAAAATCCAGCAGCGTTTCCCCCACGTTTTTGTCACTTCAAACCTCCACAAAGCCACTATCTAATGATCACTAAAACTCTGAAACTAGAAGCCTTTCCTTAGGCACAAAATGAAACGTCAAGAAGAGGAAAAGAAAGAAGAAGAAGAGAGCACACTAGTGGCGTTTTCACTTGCTCTTGGAATGAATGATTTGTGAGCACTACAAGGGGGTATTTATAGTTTTCAAATACACTAAGGGACGTCCATGGGCAGCTCTCATTGTTTGGGCAAGTTTCCAAACACTAAAGGTAGGATATGGTAAGTGTGCATATTTTGGCATGTGTGCATATCTCTTTTGTGGCCCACTAGTGATCTTGCTAGTCTTTATTTCTGATTCAATTTCAGATACTTAAATTCTTCTAGAACCCTTCTAGAATGGTCTTGGACGTCCCATAGAGAGTGTAAACATTCTCTCATATCTTTTCCCTTTGATTCCTTTGTTTGCTCATCACATTTAGGCAAAAAAAGGTATGTTTTCTTATCTTTCCTTTGGACGTCCAGCTAGTGGGTGTATGATATCAAAGCATGAGGGACACTTAATCACATGCTGATATTTAAATCTAATCCCCTAGGAAATCTTCTAATTTGGTCATGAGCATGGGTGGTGTCCCATGTGTGAGAATCACACAATCTAGGCGCCAAAATGGGAGAGTAAAGTTTCCATTTTTGATTCTCCTTTGTGAGTGTGGGACGGTTAGGGTTTTATGAGCATCAAATCAGATTTCAAACCTTCCTAATTAAGTCAATTCACATGTGTGCACACACACATGTGCATGGGCGGATCGATTTTTGCTTAGGTGGGGCACATGATCACTAGTTTGGTGCATGGAATCAATTTTCATGGATTTCCAAATCTTGGGTGGGACGTCCCAAATGTGTGGTTTATTGAATCAATTGTGTGGTACATAGGATCATGATTAATGGAATCAAATAAGGGAAGACGTCCCGTGGTGATTGAGTAGGGTGAGGGTGCACCCAATCATGGTGTTCCACCCATGTGGCTTGCACATGCTTTGGGTGGCCATGCCTTCATGGGTTCACATGAATTTAATAAAATTTAATACCTTCGTAACCACTAGGAATTTAAGTGTGTAACCTATAGTGTTGGAACCACAGGATCAAGACCTAAATTTTAAGGTACAATTTGGTCGGGGTGATTTTCTTCTGAAACTTTCCTTATTTAGAACCTACCGAATGCATTAGGAAAATGAAGGTCCAAATCTTGGCCAATTGCTCTGATTTTTGGATATGTCGTGTGTCTTGCTAGTTTATGCCATCCCCTGAAGTTTTGAGCAATTCCTAGTTCGATAGGTACCTCTATTCTATGTTCTTTCCAAATATAGATCCCCCTGTAGGGCAAAACCCTAATTTTGGCCGATTGGGTTGATTTTCGGATATGTAGTCTAGCTTGTTGGTTCATGAAACCATACCTCATTTCGGGCCGTTTTAGGTTCATATGGGTCACCAAATGAGAATTTTGTATTTTTTGTATTCAGCCCTAAAATGAGGCTAAATTCATTCAATTTCACTAAAAAGATGAAAATTTCTTATTTCGTTGAGTGTAAGGTTTTCAGGGTATTACAGATGCACTAGTAGATTTTAAAGCTACGTCTTCATCGTCTTATTCTGATGCCGAGAAAGCTAAGTCCAAAGACAAGAAGTTCCCCAAAGAAGGCAAGAAGGGAACCTCTGGATAAATGTCCACCTTCTACAAAGAGGACAAGAAGGTGACAAAACATGAAGGACAATCAAGCAAGAACTCGAACCAGGGGTGCTTTATTTGTGATGGGCCTCATTGAGCTCGTGACTGTCCAAAGAAGGAAAGACTAGCGACGTTGGTGGCTGAAAAAGAGAACCCTACAGACCATATGCAAGTCAATCACCTAAGACTGTTGAATGCTATTCAACAACAAGCAAAGACTTCAGACAACTAGTTGATGTACATGGAGGTCATAATCAACCAAAGTTTTTCAGTTTTGGCGATAATTGATACGGGTGCCATGCACTCGTTTGTTGACGTCCCTTTAGCAGAAAGCCTCGAGTTGACTCTCTCCCATAATCCAAGTCGAATGAAGGTGGTAAATTCAAAGGTAAAACCTATTAAAGGTGTTGTGAAGGGAGTTGAAATCAAAATCCAGGAATGGTCAGATATAACTAACTTCATGGCTTGCAGGCTCAGAACATTGCTACGATGCCTTTGATGAAAGGATTATTCATCATTGATAGAGCAAACACATGTTTTGTCCTTGCTGAGAAAGGGGAAAGGAGATAGTCTCCAGAAGTTGTACCTATGTTGTTGGCAATTCAAGTTAAAGATGGCTTACGAAAGGGTCATCTTACTTATGTGGCTACCTTGTTGGAAGTCAAGGAAGGGAAAACCATAGAAGACCCGAAACAAGTTGTTGAAGTGATGAGAGAGTTTGAGGACGTGATGCCCCCTGTGTTGCTGAAGAAGTTGCTTCCAATGAGGAACATAGACCATGCTATTGAAGTCGTGGATGGTGCTTCGGCCCCTACACAAGCACCTATGGCGCCTAAAAGACTCGAAGAACTATGAAAACAGTTAACAGAGTTATTGGAAGCAGGCTACATTCAACCGTCCAAGGTCCCATTTGAAGCACTTGTGCTGTTCCAGCGAAAACAAGATGGAACATTGCGGATGTGCATGGATTACAGAGCCTTGAACAAACTCACCGTGAAGAACAAGTATCCAATTCCACTTGTTGTGGATCTATTCGATTGGTTGGCCAAGGCCAGATTCTTCACAAAACTGGACTTGCATTTAGGATACTATTAAGTTCAAATTGCTGTTGGCGATGAACCAAAAATGGGTATGGTGACGAGGTATGGGTTATTTGAATACTTGGTAATGCCTTTTGGCCTCACCAATGCCCCAGCAACCTTTCGCAATCTAATGAACAATATGCTACATGATTGTATTGATAAGTTTGTGGTAGTATATCTTGACGACATAGTGATCTATAGCCAAACTCTTGAAGAACATGTGAAGCACATCAAGATGGTTCTGTCCAAACTGAAGGGGCTCAAACTCTATGTGAAGAAGGAGAAAGGTGAGTTTGCTCAAGAAACTGTCACATTCCTCGGACACGTGATCAATGGAGCGAAACTGAGCGTAGATCAAAAGAAGGTACATGCAATAACGTAATGGCCCATACCTTCTAAGGTACCTAAACTTCGCTCTTTCCTTGGTTTAGCTAACTATTGCAGGAGATTTATTGTTAACTACTCCAAATGGGTTGTTGTCCTTACTGACTTGTTGAAGAAAGACAAGCCTTGAACAGGACAAAAGCTTGCAACCAAGCAATGAAAGAGTTGAAGGAGGCCATATCCTCTGAACTCATACTGAGACTCTCAAACTTTGAATTGTCATTCAAAGTTCATACTGATGCTTTAGACCAAACCATTGGAGGCATTCTAGTTCAAGAAGGACACTCGGTTGCTTTTGAAAGCAGAAAGCTACATGAAACAGAACAACCGTACCCAGTCCATGAAAAGGAGATGTTAGTAATAGTGCACTGCTTACGTACCTGACGACACTATTTGTTGGGAATAAGTTTCATAGTAAGAATAGATAATGTTGTTGTTACTTACTTTCTAACCCAAAAAAAGCTGACCCTTAATCAAGCTTGTTAGCTAGATTTTGTGGCAGAATTTGACATGCAGATTGAACATAAACTAAGAGGCTCAATTCTGTGCCTGATGTACTAAGTTGAAAGGTAGTGGCTGAAACATTGGCTGCCATTACTACTTTAGAGATGAACTTCTTATTGAAGATCAAAGAGCAAAGTGCTAGTGATAGCACTTATCAAAGGTTGGTTCAACAAGTCAAAGATTGGATCATTCGAAGGTTTTGGCTGAAAGACGAACTACTTCATGCAAAGGGTGGCTGCCTATTTATTCCAGTAGGAGGGAATTTAAGGACGGACTTGTTGAAGGAGACACATGATTGGGTAGGACACCCAGGCATGGAACAAACCTTAGCCTTGCTATCTCGGTCTTATTTTTGGCCAAAAATGGAAAGAACGTGGAAGCCTATGTAAAGACTTGTCTAGTTTTCCAACTAAACAAGACCGAGAAGATAAAAGCAGCCGGAATACTTGAACCGCTGCCAGTTCCAAAGAAACCATGGAGGAGCATTTCCATGGATTTAATCACTGGATTGTCAAAATTCTAGGGATATCGATCTATCTTTGTGGTGGTGGATAGATTTTTCAAGTATGTAGTATTCATTCCAGCCCTCATGCTTGTATTGTTGATGTTGTTGCTGAACTGTTCTTCAATAGCGTGGTGAAATATTGGGGAATCCTTGAAGACATTATCAGTGATAGGGACATTAGGTTCACGAGACAATTTTGGACTGCACTGTTCAAACTTCTTGGATCAGACTGATGTTCTCTACACCAAGTCACCCCCAAATTGATGATCAAACAAAAAAGGTGAATGCACTGTTGGAGGAATACTTGAGACATTTTGTGAATGCAAGCTAACCAAATTGGGTGAAGTTGCTGCTTACAACCCAATTTTGTTACAACCTGCACAAACACTCAAGTACAGGGATGAGCCCATTTGAAGTTGTTATCGAACAACAACCCCTTTCTCCCCATGAAATTGCTAGAACAAAGAGCTTGGGGACGAGCCCAGCAGCATATAGATTTGCAAGACGCAAACAAGAGATGCTAGAGGAAGCAAAAGATAGTCTCTCTAAAGCTATCAAAAGAATGAAGAAGTATGCAGATAAACACGAGAGGAAACTAAGTTTCAATGTTGGGGACAAGGTATTGTTAAAGGTACCACCCTAAATCTGGAAATGGATTAACAGCAAGACAGTTCATAAGAGCTTGCTTTCGAAATATGATGGGCCATTCAAAGTGATGAAGAAGGTGGGTCGAGTAGCTTATAGGCTGAAGCTACCAGAGAGCTTCAAGATCCATTCCACTTTTCATGTAAGTTTCTTGAAGTCGTACCATGAGAACTTGCTCAATTCAAACAGGCAATTCTTGAAGTGAGCCCCGCCTACGATCAGGGTTCAATTCGAAAAAGAAGCTGAAGCCATACTTGATCAAAAAGTCATGGACCAAAGCAAGAAAAATAAAAGGAATTTTTATTTGGTTTAATGGAAGGGATTACCAGAATCAAAAGTGTCCTGGGAGAGGGATACTATCTTGTGGCAGTTCGAGGACTTGAACAACCAGTACCTTACGTAACATTCATCAAGGACGACGAATGAGATTGGTGGGGGAGGTTTGTTAGACCCTTGAACCTGATCATCGAATAAAGGCTTAGCTTGGCTGGCCAGGGCCAATCACTCGTGCACCTTGGAGTAGGTTGCACAAACAGTTGACGGATGGGTTGTCGGTTGCTGAAAGTTCTAAACGTGCATGAACATAGCAGAACGTGGAAAAGGCACAAAGGGGTAGTTGGAACTGGTATCCAACCACCCATGAACGTAACATAAGGATGTTGGCCACTTAGGGAAGTTATAAACAGTTGCGTTTGGTTATGGAACTGCCCAGGGACAAGTGGCACGAGAAGGCATACTAGGGAAGTTATGAAAACCGTCCATAACTTTTCCCACAAACAAAGAGATCATGGGAACACCTTAGGGAAGTTATGCAACTGCCCATGGACAGGTGTGCCATGGATAAAAGTGTTCATGGACAGGTGTTGCACTAATGCACATCAGAGAAGTTATGGAACTGCCCATAACTTTCCATGGACAGGTGGTGCACAGATGCTCACTAGGAAGTTATGGAAAGTGCCCTTAACTTCCCATGAATAGATGGTGCAAGGATGCCCATCAAGAAAGTTATGGAACTACCCATAACTTCCTAGAGTCACTTGGCAAGTGATGGCACATCACTGTGCATTTGTAAAGGGTGGTTTTCATAAATATAAGCCCATGTGTTGTGCTCAGAGCAGGCAGTTTGGATTTACTTTGTAATCAAATTGCTTGAGTAAATAAAGTGGTGTGCCTTGTGATTTTACTCTGAACGGTTGGGAAAACACCCTATTGCCTAGACATTGTGCCCATTACCTTATGATTCAACCTTCTAAGGTGACTATTCAAGTAAAGTTGATAATCACCGAGTCAAGCTCGAGTGCGTAGCCTTGGAAGGCCCCCTTGACCAAGAGATATCACTTCAAATTGTTGAACTAGAGTGAGACTCTAGTGCACTCATGGGAAGGACGTGATTGAGCAGTAACCAACCCCGAATAGCAATCATCAACCCGTGTTCGGTTGAAGTTTGCAGCAAAAAATTTTGGACATTTGATAGACCCGTGACATCATGCATAGTCGGTACCCAAAATGCAAATATCCAATCCCACACATAACTCTATTGTTATAATAACATACGTACTTTGGTGTTACGTATAATATATAATCAAAATGTCAAAATAAACAATGAATTACCTGTGTAAACAAATACCGAGAAGTTATTGTGCAACATCTAAACCTTCTTATTGCCTTTCAGATTGGACCTTAAAATGATAAAAAATAACATAAGCAACAACAAACCTAGCGAATTATTTATATATTTAAGAACATATAAATGTATATAATAAAAACATGTGCAATTGTAAAGAAAACAATGACATGATGCATTTCAAATAAATAATATACATGCTGAAAAGTTGGGCATTATATCAACATACTGTCATGCAATTTTATTATGCAAAGTTTATTTAGTGTTTGCTAGAAATGAGTTGTCAATGTTCAGGGCTTGCAACACTACTACCAACTCATTTCTACTCACTTGTATCAATAGGATTCATGATATTTTACACCTATGCAATTGGCTAGGAAAATCATGGAATCATCCTAGTTACACAAGCCACAAAAAATTTGCAAGGTTCACCACTTAGCAGGACATGAGATCTTCTAGGATCCCAAATAGTAAAGCCACGAGTTACTAGCCCCAAATGCAAATGTCCAGGCACATTTATGCAATCATTAAAATATTCAATATATAATCACATCATCGAAACTCTTTTTAAAACATAAAATGCCACACATGATACTATATATAAGAGCTATTAACACTTAATTGACTAGACTTGCCAATCAAATTTTCAACTAACAGTCCACGCCACGCACATACTAGTTAACCGGCTAACTCGCCAGCTATTCAAATTCCTATTAAGTATCATGATTATATAATACATGTTCATGACACAATTAATATAGTTTTTATATTTATGCGTGTCAATTCTACCCTATTTTACTTTATTATACTTAATTACGCTAATTAGGTGGAAACACCTTTGTTTCATTTTAAATACAACTTTCAATAATTAAATGGCTAGATCAACATCAATTATCATTATTTTAAGTCTCATCGCTCAAATTGAGTACTGCTAAAATCATCTCACAAGTGGCTCACTTCACCCCACCATTTAAATCTTATTTGACCCCTCTTAAAATTACAATATTATCCTTCATTAAACACCCCGCTTATCCCCAAATACCCTCATTCCTACCCCACTAATGGTCCCATAGCTTACTTCACCATCTCTGGCGAGCACCTAGTCACATTCTCGCGAACTTTCGATGAGCATTCCGACGAGCATTTCGGCTACTTTTCTATAAAGTTTGTATATTATTTACATTCTGTAATCTATTTTAAGATTGTAATGATGAAAAAACGTAACAAACTAATGCCATTTTTATTTATTTTCTCCTTCAAGTTAGGTTTCTCATTTGGATCAAGATTTAATTGATTTTTAGAAGAAATGGACCAGGAAATGGATTCTACAAGCAATATAGACAGCAATGATGTATACTTCGAGCTTTGTTTAGTTAAAAATGGTGTTTTTGAATGACATTTTTTGTGTTCTGTTTTGGCCCTGCATGGTTGAGACTCATGTGAAGAATCTAAGAAGTAGTCTCGACCAAGATAACCGAGACTCACAGTGTGAGTCTCGGTTTTGTCTAGTCGAGACTCACATCATGAGTCTTGACTCTATCTGGCCGAGGTTGTGTCTGTTGCATTCGATTCCTATTTTTTTCTATTCCCTTAACTAATTAATATTTATTTTGGTAATTTTAGCTTGAAAAAGAACACATCGATATAATTATTGATTATACAAAGCAATTTACACCGGCGGGATTATTTAGGTCAAGGAAGAAATTATCTTATGGGCACAAAATCAAGGTAAGATCAATAGGTTCGTTGTGACCATCAAGAACTCTGATACTGGAGGAAATGGTAGAAAAGAAAGAATAAATTTTGCTTGTAAAAGATATTGGTCGTACAAGAAAGCACCAAAAAGGCAATGTGTTGATGGTGAAAAAAAGTCAAAGGAAGATTAGAGATAGGGATGAAGAAATGTGGTTGTCCCTTTTGTTGAATGAAAAAAACTCGAGTGACGGTATATGGATCTTACCTGTAGCATGTGGTACTCACAATCACCCGTCGTCAAAATACCTTAAAAGTCAATTATATGTTGGTAGGTTGGATAGTGATAACATTGATGTCATGTTGCAAATAACAAAAGGGCAATGCACGACCAAGAGAAATTTGAATTACATTAAAGGAAAGAAATGCGATGAATTCATCCACTTTGAGAACTATCTACAATGCAAGACAAAAGCAAAGGATGAAGCTGGGGGTAGGACACAAGTGCAACAACTAAATGGCATAGGTGTGAAGGTGAAAGTCATGTAGTAAAAGACATAGGTGAATCACAATACACTTTTTAGATGAATCACAATACACTACACTGGATGGCATAGGTGTGAAGGTGAAAGTCATGTAGTGAAAGACATATTTTGGGTTCATCCTCATTCAGTTTAGTTTTTGAGATTGTTTTCTGAAGTATTGTTAATTGATTGTACCTACAAGACAAATAGGTACAAATATCTCGTTTTATAGATTGTTGGTGCGACATCTACAGAGATGACATTTGCTGTTGCATTTGGGTACATGTCTGCTAAAAAAAGACAATTTCATTTGGTGTCTAGAGAGATTGAAAGAGTTGATTGATGGATTTCCTGGGCCTAATGTGATTGTCACTGATAGAGATTTGACCCTTATGAATGCAGTTGCCAATGTCTTTCCCAATTGCACAAACTTATTGTGTACATGGTAGATTAACAAGAATGTTTGGCTGACATTAAAGAAATGTTTCACAAGGATGATGATTTCAAAGATTTTCTTCAGAAGTGGAATGTATTGGTGAACAGTGGTACAGAGGCTAAGTACAATGAAAAGCTCGAGCTTATGGAGGCCAAATATAGTGCGCTTGATAAATGTACTTGCATATGTAAAAAATACCTGGTTGAACCAATTTAAAGAAAAGTTTGTAAAGGCTTGGACTAATAAGGTGATGCACTTTGATAACACTACAACAAATAGGGCAGAGAGTGCAAACGCCAAATTAAAGAGGTACATCAGGTCTTCACAAGGAAATTTTGTGACGTCATGGAGTGTAATCACAATACAATGCTTGAACTACAACATACGAAGATCAAAGCATCATTTAAGAAGAGTTCGAGTATCGTTCTACATCAATAGGGAGTTCCTATTTTTACTTTGTTGCATAGATTCATTTCTAGGATTGCATTGGAGAAGATTTGACTTGAGTTGTATCGTGTACAAAGTATTAGTGCTGATGAAGTGTGTTGTGGCTGTGTGTTACGTACAAAACACAAACTTCCATGTGCTCATGAGCTAGCTAGGTATGAAGTGGCCCACTTGCGATCCCATTAGAAGATATTCATGTTCATTGGCAAAGGCTTAGCCTTGATGACCCCATTAGACTGCGATGCTTTAATTATTGGGCATTATTAGAAAAAGTGACGGATAAGATAGAGAGAAGTGATGGAAATGAGAGAAACAAGACTGTGCAACAAATTTTAGAGATTGTCTCTCTATCCATGTCTTATGTTGTTCTGCCTAGAGAGAAAATAAAAACAAAAAGAAGGCAAAAGAAGGTGGATACAAAGAAAGAACCCTCCCATTTTGAGCATATTCTATCTATTGGTTTGAGCTCCTCATCCAATGCTTTATTGAAAAAGAAAGTTTTGAAACAAAAGGTTTGTAGGACTCGATCAAGGATGACAATGACTTATCTTGGGGCATTTCATATTTGGTGACATGATCACATTCTTAATGTGGTTTATGTCAAGGTTGATGGTAATTGTGGGTATTGTATCATTGTAGCAGGCCTCGATCTTAGGGAAGATGGTTGGCAAAAAGTGAGGATTGAGATGCTAACCAAGTTTAATAGTTTTGAAGCCCAGTATGCGACTTTTCTAGGTTCAACTAGGGTGCAACAAATGAATGACTCACTAACCTGTGACCAATCACCGGCTCTACTAGAAAATTGGACGACACTACTTGACATGGGTTTATTGGTGGCAACCAAGGAATGAAACTTCGACTTCGACCTTCAAAAATTCGAATTAATTCGAAGAGTTCGAAAAATTCGAGAGAATTTATGTAAAAATTCGCCGAAAAGTTCACCAACTTCGAAAAGTTCAAAAAAGTATGTGTAAATGTAAAAATATGCATATTTTTTATTAAAAATAGTGAAAACAAATATATATAAATGCAATGGACCATAATGGACTAAAAGACTCCAATAGCAACTACCTCAAAGGACACTCCAACCCTTACAAAACAAATATTGTAGCTTTGACAAAGAAATGATTATAGATACATTGATCGACGTCTTTCATCATCTCCACTGTTTGTCAACCCCCCATAAAAATATTGATTTTTAATATATTTACAATATTGATGCCAAGTAAACATGGTGTGATAAAACCTTTGGTAATTATCAATATAGTTTTGGTATGTTTGTATGTCAACTTTGGTTAATATGCTCACACGTGGATAACGAAGATCATCCACAAAATGTCTTCCATGAGAAAGTATAGATGGTTGTGAGTTAAATGACTGGTCAGATGTAGAGTTTGATGAACCACTAACTTGATTTTCAATCCATCCAGTAGGCATTACACCACCATAGTTGTAAGATTCATTGGGCTGGATCCATCTAGTTATTCTTACACCTTGATATGTATCATCCTGTTGTTGTTGTTGATATGTTGGGTAGCTAGATGATGATGTCGATGATGAGATGTTATCAAAGTCACCTTCGATACTTACATTTTCCATGGCCAACTCTACATCATGAATATTTCTTTGTCTTGATTGAGACATATGGCCACGCCTTCTACGTCCATAGGTTTTTCTGCGCAAACTGGAGCCGTGGTCAACATCTTGTGTAGAATGATCATATTGACTTTCTCCAGTAAATGGGCTCATTTGCACTTGACTTTGTGTCTCTCTTTCGATTTGTTGTTGCATTTGACCCTGACTCCATTGCTGACCACTCGCATTACCACTATCACTATCATCATCATTATCATTATTATCGTCATCTTCATCACCACCACTACCACCATCATTATCGTCATTGTCATCATCATCTAGTGGTTGTGTTGAATCTTGATAAGGACCATCATTGTTATTTCCATCATCGTCTTCACCTTCACCATCATCTTCACTATCACTAATTGATGAAATCACATATCCCATCGTTGAGGCATTAACTTCTGTGCTCATAAATTCATCAACGTCAGCCCCCATTTGTGCTGCAATGTAAGAACTTGGTCTTCCCCCTGGTTCATCCATTAAAGGTTGATTTGCATCTTTTACCCACTCATACAATGGATTCTCATCTCCCTCTTCAAGATAAATATCTATCAAATCAATGAGATCTTCAGGACGACCAAGTTTTGTATTTGTTTTATGTTTTTTGCACGAAGTCTCATGTTATAGTAAACAAATACTAATTTCTACAACCTCTCGTGCCCCAATGTATTTCTTTGTTTTGAGTGAATTAGCCCAAAGGTACTCTAATTCCTTTCACACCCTGAAGAAGATGCAGTTTGAGACAAAATTTTTACTACAATGACCTTTAAATTAGGAGCAGAGCTCCCATATAGATTCCACCATTCAGTTGCCAACAAATAAAAACAAATAAAATAAATTAATATTAAAATTTTTTAAAAAATCATGATAATACAATATCAACATTATAATATTTCACCTGAATGTGTATTCTTTAATCCATGTTGAGCTGCTGGTGACCCAAATGAACCAGTTGCATCTCGAAAGAATTTTAACTATACAAAATAAATATACAAGATATAAACGTCCAAAAAGTTACGACATATTATATAATATTATAAAAATATAATGTAATCGTGCTTACTTCACTTAATGCTTGAGCTTGTTGATACCCATCAGGCAATAATTTCGCAACAACTTGGTTTAATGCATTTATCAAATTTAAATTTAGTCCTAATTGATGCTTATATTGATAGAGCAGGTTCAAGAAATATGTTGAAAATATTAAAAAAATATGTTAAATTGCCTACAGTAAAACATAACATATTATAAACTCTTTAAAAATCACAAATACCTACTTGATGGGGTGGGTGACAAAGTTGGCTTGTCCATCTATTGTCAACAATCCTTAAAATCTATTTGTATGAGCGGGGAGTGACAGCTTTAACTTGTTCTCTCATCAATCTTATTACTTCATACAACGAACCCATAGTTGGTGTTTTGTCTCCATCAACTAGCCGCAATACTTTTACAATAGGATCCAAACAGTTCACTACATGCCTGGCATCTTCCCAACAACTCGCTCTAGCCACTATTTCTTCAACCTCTCTTGCTTGTGGAGTTCTGTTATGATCATAATTTGCCCACTCTTTAGATGCAAACATTTCCTTCAAACCTTGTCGTTTCTCAAGAATGTTTCTTAAAGCAATGTAATTAGTAGCAAATCGAGTGATCCTTGGACGAATTATGTCACCGCGACACTTTTCTCTCATCATGGCCAAAACATAATGATGATTATAAATATAATTTGTAATTTTTCTAGCTTCATCAACAACTTTTTTAACTGATTGATTATTTTCAATATCTTTTAGCATCAAATTGATGCAACGTGCAGCACAAGGCGTCCAAAAGAGATTGTATTTCTCCATCATTTTCTTTCTGGCCTTCACGAATGCTGATCCATTATCAGTGACTATTTGAACAGCATATTCTTTCCCTATGCTCTTCACAACATTATTCATCAACTGATAAATAAATTTTGCATCTTTTTTTTTTCTGCCGAGACATCAATTGACTTATAAAAAATTGTTTTTCCATCACAGTATACCATAAAATTTATGATTGACCATATCGTTGGTCCAGTCCAACCATCACACATTATTGTCACACCATATTGTGCCCAACTATTCTTCAATGTTTTGATATGGTTTTGTAGCTCATTATACTCGTCATCAAGTAATCCATGCATAAGCTCATATGCTGAAAGCCCTTTAAAACCTAGTCCACTTCTTGCAATTTCATCGATAGTTGGCTGATAATATGGATTGTCAGTAGCAACATTTGCTAGGATGCTACTATAAAAAAAGAATTTTGATATCATTCTGTTTAAACATTTTTTCACACTTCCACTTCCAAAAGCTAATCTTTTTTGTCTAGAACCAAGTCCAGAAAAGATATCATGGTCTAATAGAGGATCTGGATGTCTTGCAATTGTTGTGGGAAAAAGGCCAGCCCTACGCTTTTGTTGCTCTTGTTGGCCTTGTCCAATATTATCACATCGTGATGAACTACCTCCAACTTCCTGGAATTGTGAACCAGTATCTTGCCTCATCATATTTATTCTCCATTGTTGTTCAGCATCCCAACGATCAGCCATAGAATTTCTTACTGCTAATCTATGTTGTGCCTTTTCGTAGTCTGTCGTGCAATCAGGAGGATATTCAAAGTCTGAATCATCATCGTCATCATCATAGTCGCGCAGTGGTTGTAGCAAAGCTTCTATAGATGCTTCCCTCCTCTTTTCTTTATTTGCTTTTTCTTATAGTTTTCCTTGTAGAGACAACATCATTTGTTCTCTAACAAATTTTGGACATTTCATTACATCTCTATAACCACCTGCCAGATGTTGTTTTAATCTAGTGACACCACCAGATTTATTCACATGATGACAATATTTGTATTTTGACTTTTGCCTACTTTCATCAACAGGTTCTCCATGTTGCCATCCAATATCAAGTCCTCCTCTTTGAGATTTTGATGCCATATCAAATCTACATATGCTATAAAAATGAGTACTAGTATTTATATTATGTAAATCTATTACACTAATTATATAATTTATATGAATTATATAGTCCTATAAATTATTAACTTATTATATATGTTAAAAGTTATTTGTAAGCATATATAATATACAAATGTTAGTAAGCACAACATATACATGTATACAAAAGATGCAACATATATACATATGTCCATACATATACAATAAAATATAAAAAATATAATTTATATATGTAGAATAATTTTGATATTTATATAACTTCTATATAAGTTATATAAATATAAAAGTTTACATGAATTATATGTATAAGACATGCAATTTATATAATTTATACAAAATATGTAAGTAATATAAATAAAAATTATCAAATTGAAAACAAATTATAAAAGTTAAAATTATAAAAGTTGTACAAAGTTAAAAGCTAATTTATACAAATTAATATATATATGAAAAACCTAGCTTTGTATTACTACCATTTAATTTACTCTAGGCAGATGGGTAAAAATTGAGATTTGGTTAAAACTTTTTTTTTTCTCCAGGCAGATGTGTAAAAATTAAGTTACATTATAAAATCGCAAAACCTGGCTTTGTATTAATTGAATATATATATATATATATTTGAATAAGGAAACTAATATATTAATAAGATAAGAGTACATGCCGAATGAGAAGTCCAACCACAAAACATATATATATATATATATTATAAACAAGTTTATAACAAAAAATATATATATTAATACTTATAAAATTTTTTATAAAAGTTATGCATATATGACTTTCTTTTTATAAAAGTCTTATATACATATATATACATACGTACGTACCTACATATATATATATATATATAAAGTTTTATAAAAACTTTATATTAATATAGAATAAACTACAAAAATAAAATTTATATTAGAATAAACTATAAAAAATAAAATAAAACTTTTTATAAATGTTATATATATAAATTACTTTTATAATTTTATAAACAAATTAATAACAAAAATTATAAATTAATGCTATTTATAAAAAAAGTTATATATATATATATATATATATATATATATATATATATATATATATATATATATATATGTATATGTATATATATGTATGTATGTATGTATGTATGTATGTATACGATTATATAAATATAATAAGATTAGATGTTATATTTAAGTATGAAAGTTTTATTATATATATATATATAATATAACATCTAATCTTATTATGCTTTATACACTAAGACTTTTGTACTTAAATAAGACTAAAAAATAAAGACACTAAAGAATATAACTTCCAATCTTAAGAAATCGCAACATCTAACCTTAATACAAGATAATAAAAAACAATAAAAAAATTTTAATAATTTAATATATATATATATATAACATCTAATCTTATTATACTTATATATAATAAGACTTTTATACTTAAATAAGACTAAAAAATAAAGACAATAAAGAATATAAATTCTAATTTTAAGAAATATCAACATTAATACACCACTTTTTAAGAAATAGCAACATTAATAAAGAAATAGCAACATTAATAAAGAATATAACTTCTAAGTTCTAACCTTAATACAAGATAATAAAAAACAATAAAAAATTTTATAATTTAACAAAACTCACCACTTCTTCTTTCCTTCATTTCTTCATTTCGTCTTCTTCCACGAGGCACAAGCTGCAAGTCCGTCTTCTTCGTTTGCTTTGCTTCGACTGAAAGTCTGCAACACATTTACCATTTCAAATAAAACTCTGCAACACCGTCTTCTTTGGTTTGACCAGCCTCTGCAGCTGCAACGACCACCGTCTAAAATCTGCACGCGAAATCTACACACCAAAACATTTTTTCAGCCTTCACTTCTCACCGCTCACTTCATTAGAAGCAGGAAAACCAAGGGCCGAAAGACGATTCTCAACCTTCACTGAAAGTCGATTCTCAGCCTTCACTGGAAGCAGGAAAACCACCGTATGAAATCTACACGTCTGAAGTTGCAAGTCACGTTTCAGATTTATAGTGCCTCAGGTTAGGGTTTTTATTGTTTTTACTGTATATTCACATGCATTCTGAATCTGATAAAGCTTTAGTTATGTTGTCTGCAACTTTTTAGCTTTCCCGCTCAAATTTCGTAAAATTTCGATGAAAATTCGTCGACTTCGATCGAAATTTTCAAATTTCGTTTGAATTTTTGTAAAAATTTTTTACAGCTTCAATCTGGTTCGATTTTAGATTTTACCGAAATATTTCGCCAAAATTCGACGAATTTTTGTTCCATGGTGGCAACTACTTTTAATGTAGTGTTAGTTCAATTATCTAGTGACCAATGCATGACATTCCTCCCACTGTGAAACGAAGCTTTATCTTATCAAATGAGAAATATAATTGGGATAGGTTATGTTAATGGAAACCACTTTGTGAGGGTAATCACCTTATACTTTAGTCTTGTTCTAATTTGGTAAATAATTATGTTTGTGACTAATTAGTTTAATTCTATGCAGATTTTGTTCAAGCCTAATTCACCCATTCTGCCAATTTCAAAAGAGTGGCACGTAATGCAATATTTATAGGCAGAAGGTTGGGCAAGCCACTTTAGTTTTTAGATGTATTTGAAAAAGAAAATGTACATAATAAAGATATCATAAGTCTTATTAGTCCGTAGAGTGTTGGCAACTACTTTTTCTATGTATTGTCTCCCGCAAAATACATGTATAGGATATTGTATACAGGATAATTCAAGTTATTTATATGTCATCATCCTTGATTGAACATTTGATATAAAAGTTTACTAATTAATCTTCTTTTGTTACAAACTAATCGTCCGTGAATACTTTTGTACACATATTATATAACAAATTATTCAATTCATAAAAAAATGAGGAATCTAAGCCCTGTTCTAAAAGCATGTCACGAATAATGCAAGATAATTCCTTGATCTAAGCATTTGGGTCTCGGCCACCCATGGCCGAGATCAAAAGCTAGGTCTCGATCCAAGTGGACCGACAACCAATCGATGGTCTCGACCCAGGTGAATTGAGGCTTATTGGTGGTTCTCGGCTACCCAAGGCCGAGACCCATATGCTGAGTCTCAACCTACCTGGGCCAAGACTATACGCTTGGGTCTTGTTCCAGGTCCACCGAGACCTAGCATTGTGGTCTCTGCTGGGGATGGCCGAGACCTAGCATATCGGTGAGTGGCTGTGACAATAAGAACCCATTGATCTTTTCCTATTGTATGAGCAATAATACAAGCTCTGCTCAATGAAATATGAAGACTTATAAAGAGACATGATTTAAGCATGCTAAATTGAATTACACTTATAAAGAGACATGATATATTGAATTACACTTTATAAAGAGAAATGATATATATACAAGTACTCTACAACTCAAATATTATTTAAAGACATAATAATGGTACAAAATATATTGATCTAAGCATCACGGGAGGCCCTTTGCTTCCTTGTAAAAACCCGTGGAAAAGGCTGCAATGATCCAACATTGTCTGGCACAATGGGGCTTGAAGGCATATTCGCCTCATCAACAGTATTGGAATGCACTGCTCCAATGTTAATACTTGCAAGCACATTGATCATGGAGTCCATACAGCTGCATGCTCCATCATATGACCGCTGCTCTTCAGGCAATGATTTCTATTGTAGTCTAATGTCGAGTGCAATTTTAATTCGTTGGCACAAAAATTACAACTATTAAAAGACAAGAAGAATGCGGATATGTTTAAATGTTCAATATAAATAACGAATTTTTACTTGGTTGGTGTCATTGTCTAAATTCTGATTGTCATGTTCAGCTTCAGCTTCTGGGTTTTCGATAATAGGATGAGATATTGTTGAGTACCACTTCATGTAACCTGGTGTTGAGTCCCATGGATGACGTATCTCAGTCCCCCAAACACTTGCACCCAAAACATGGTTTTGCCACCTCTCAAATAATTGCGAAATAAACATATGCTTAACCAAATATTTACTTCCAGTAGCCCCTCGTTCAGCTTTTATTGACTCAAGTGGAGCGTCAGGTATGGATTATACATATCCTAACTGTCGGAGAAACCTATTGGAGTGGTATGACTCTACAATTTCTAAGCAGTTAATTAGCCCAATATAAAAAACCACCTCTGATATAGGTGCACCTTCTTTTGAATCCCTATACGGATCCCAGTAAACTTGAAAAAGATATAACTTCTTTAAGTCATAAAGAACGAAACTACATAATTATAATTAAAAAAATTCAATAACATGTAATAATTACCTCATGAAGATGCAACTGGTCGATTGTCCAACGAAGTGTAAACATGTATTTATCATCAAGACCTATCTCCATCCTTTGAGTCTACATGACAATACGCGACAAATTATTGTAGTAGTGGAAATTGGCGTGTGGACAAATAAAAGGGAAATGGTCATATATCTAACCTTATAAAAATCATATATTCAAACAACCACCATATATAAATGTATATAGAAAACATAAATATTTGATCTTATGTAAGTGTGACAAATATACCTCAAGTAGGGTGAGATACACTGCCACTTGACAAACCTCAGCTCGTGAAGCACTACCAAGCTGGTGGTACAAAATGCAAGAGCAGCTGCTCCCCACGCATATGACCCAATAGTATCCACATTCTTTAATAGTTGAAGTACGGATACGTGAACTCAGGTACCACTCTTATTAGTAAATGATGTACTGCCCAAGAGATATAAAATGAAAGCTCTAGCAATTGCTTCAACACTGTAATACTCATTCATATTCTCTTTAGCAGTATCAAAGACATTTCGTAACCATCTCTTACTTACAATGAACCCTTTAGCCATTTTGATCTCTTCACCCGCTTCTTCTTCAGACACATCAAGGCAGTCACACATCAATTGCACGACAATATCAAACTTGATTGGCTTTATAGATATGGATTTGCCCATCACTAGAATACTAAGAAGAATGCGAACATCATCAAGTGTAATTGACATCTCACCGAATGGGAGGTGAAATATGTTAGTCTTTGGACGTCATCTCTCAATGAATGCTAATATAAGTGTTTTATTGGAATAACTATAGGAACATATGGTCAACGAGCTCAATCCGGATCTATTGATCAACTCTTGTGGGCGAGCTTGTTCTGGGTGACATTTAAGGTCCCAAAACTTAATCATATCCCCATGGTTGATACATTTCAGTGGGCCTCAATGCTGCACTCACAAAAGTTTTTATTCAACAAAAATATTATTAATAATTTATTATTGAGAAAAGGAAATATTTCACTATAAAGTATAAGGATTAAAATTTACCTCATTCTTCGACACTGTTGTAGCAACATGGTGCTTAAAACTCTTAAGCACCGACAGATTAGACGGACCACCAGGAAAAGGTTGAACAACATCTTCACCTTCTTCATGCTCTTCAGGAACATGGCCTGCTTCATGTTCTTCAACTTCTTCTTCTTGTTGTGAATAATGAGAGAAGGTTTTACTGATTGCAGGAAGATTAGACCTTGCTGCCACCATAGATTAGACCAGTGCTCGGTCTATTTCTTATAGCAATTGTCTTTTTTTGCACCATTTCTGCATAAAATATAACAGTCATTAATTCATTACAATATTCAAATACAAATAACCATATAAATAAAAAACTAGAAAAAAAAACTAAAAGATAATAATCATTAATTCTAAGGAGAGTCTCGGCCAAGGAGTGGTGAGACTCTTAGGTAAGTTTTGAATAGCTGGGCTGAGACACTATCAAGAATCTCACTCTTGTTGGCCGAGACTCTATGCATGAGTCTCGCAATCATATTGGGACTCTATGCACTCTATGCATGAGTCTCAATCCTATTGGGCGAGACTCTATGTAAGAGTCTCGGTCTCGGTCAGCCGAAACTCTTCTTAGAGTCTCGACCACTGTTGATTGAGTCTTTAAAGAGATTTTCGGCCACACAGGGCCGAGACAGTGTCTTCGCAATGACTAATCCATTGGTCGCAATTCATACACAAAATTGAAGTTTACATTGTCTAAACTATGATAAAATTACTTTCAAACACAAAAGAAGTACAAGTCTTACTAGATTTGTGTTTCTCTTTTGAAGATTTGTTGAAATCTGGCGAATGCTATTGTTAAAATTTGGCGATGGCTTTGGCGCGTGATAGCTACAAATGTACTCTTTAAAGCCTGTGTAATAGATTTTTGACTGTAGAATGACTTTGGTGGGGGATTTTCGGTAGTAGAATGATGTTGATTTTGTTGGTACACTGCTTCTGGTGAGTGTAGTTAATTGGGTTAGTTAAACTTTAAACCAAGATAGTTTAGGAATTTAAAAAAAAAATATGGGGTGAATACATTATTTTTTGAAAATGAGTGGGGTGAACTTAGAGATCAGGGTAAATTAAGCCACTTGTGGGGTGATTTTAGCGGTACTCCTCAAAGTTCATACTAATTTTATCAATTAGTTAGAAATATCACAAAAGTTGTAAATTTTCATAATCATACAACTCATATTATATATTAATATTAGTTGCATAATGCTTAATTCGTTCGTTATGTATAATGCATATCCAGCAAACACTTATTTCAAATTTTCTTCTTGAAATGAACATTTCAATATTAGATTGAAACGCACATAAATTTACATTTACGTCATAAAGCTTTGATTAGATCCCTCGTTTTGTTATTAGAGACCTCGAAGTACAAATTTAATTGGTCAAATTATGTATTGTCAAGATGGTAAACTATTGTCAAACCTTACTTAAACCCAATGGCGCATTAAAGGAGATACGATTTCTAGTAAGAAATACTCTCAAACAATTATTTCATAATTTCACCTTATATTCGGTCAAACTTAGAGATCAATATCTCGCAAGACATATAATATTTTCAATTATTCACCTATCAAAATACATAACGTCAAGTTCTTTAAGTACCAAGTAAATTTGAGCTCAATCCAACAATGGTTCAAAAGATGTAACACTTTGATCATGATTGTGCAAATACGTATACTTCTTATACGAGCTCTGAAACAAGGATATAACTTTTAAGAACATGGTTAACTTATGACCTCTACGGTTTGCTTAAAAATTGAATAACATACTCTAATTAGAGCAAGATCAAATGGTAAATTTAGTATTCAAGCAAAAGATTTTACTTCTATTGAATTTGTCTCCTTTCTTATTAATGTTATTTTCTTTGTGCTTATCAAGCTACACCACTTAATTATACTTGTTCAAATTTATATAAAATTATTTTATTAATAACATATTTATTTATTTGATAATTTAATTCCTTTTAATTTAATGTATTTGTGTTTTACCTTTTTATTTCAACTCATATGAGTATGTTATGCATTTGCATGTATATATGTCTGAATACGAATTAATCAATGTGCACATATAATTAATAGTACGAGATATTATAAATACAATAATACTATAAAATTCAAAGCTAGCAAATAAGAAATATAAAAAAGAATCGAGTTTTATAAAGTGTCACACTTTGTCATATTAAGCATGTCAAACTTGTGCTCATTAATAAAATTCAAAGCTAGCAAGTAAGAAATATGATTTGTGGCTCCTTCTAGTAAAAATTATTTATGGCAGAGAAGGAAGAATCTCCACCAGTTTAAACTAACAAAAAGATCATAGTAAAATAGTAGTAAGCAATGCTTAAAAAAAAAAAAAAAAAAAAGACCCGGACACAAAAAGGGTAAATACAAGCAAATTTCACTAAAAAATAATTTAAATAAAAAATTTTATTAAAATATAATTATATTTTTCAATGTAATTAAATTATTAAAAAATATTAACAAAAAAAAATTAAAAATACAACTTTGAAGTTAAAGAGGATAATTTTGAGAATTTGTTTAAAAAGCCAGAATTGAAGGGTGTAAAGAAAAATTATAATTTTATTATTTGCAAAATTACTATTTTACACTATTAGTAAATAACTAATATATATATATATATATATATATATTTTTTTTTTTCTAAAATTTGATATAATATAAACTTTAGAAAGATACTTGGGTATAAAAGATGCTTCGCCTTCAATTACTCAAAATATCCTTATTATAATACTATTGCAAAATTACTATTTTAACACTATTAGTAAAAATATATATTTTTTTTCTAAAATTCGATATAATATAAACTTTAAAAAGATACTTTGGGTATAAAAGATGTTTCGCCTTCGACTACTCAAAATATTCTTATTATAATACTATAGATAAAAAATGTTAGACATAGTGACATACACGGAAACCATTTAATTTACAAAGTTATTTCTTTAAATTTTCAAAAAATATTCCCTCTCTTAATATTAGCCAAATATTATAATGAACTATAAAATATTTAATTAGTAAAAAAAAGTTTTATTAGTAATTGTTAAATATGTACAATATTCCTAGCGATAAATATTTAGGGGGTGTTTGACTATAACAACAAAACAGACCCTCGTCGCCTTTACCATTGACCCCTTTGATTGCCTCGTGATCGCGAAAAAGCCCCCAAAACCACGATCGACGGCGTGGGATGTGGAAGTCGACCCAAAAGGAAAGAAAAGGTTACATTGGAAGTTAAGCACAGAAACCTTTATAGGTAGTCTAAACGCATAACGACAACAGATAATCCTCGATGTGCCAACTGAATTAATGTTTAGGAAGATCTAAGGGGTTTAACACCTTACACTTACCGTGCACCCGAACACACCGTACTTCTCCCGCTTTTGAACAGCCGGTAGCTTCATCAATTCACCATTACACGGAAATTGAGAAACAAATAAAATCCAAAAAAAAGAAAAAAAGAAAAAAAGAGGAAGAGCGCTCACGTTCATTAGCTGTCTTCTGAGCCGTCATTGGGTGAACAAAACCAGAGAGAAAAAAAGTAGGAGAGAACGAAAGAGAAAGAACGAAGAAGAAGAAGAAGGAAGAA